>JAHNEJ010003306.1:0-203646 GCA_022559845.1 Amorphophallus konjac | reverse complement strand
ACTGGAAAGAGGGAGGCTGCAAACTTGTCTGCACAAGAGGGAATGAGGGAGGGATTGCCTGTGCGGGCTCTTGAACAAAGAGAGCAACTGGTGTTGGATTTTGAGGAGTAGAATCAACAGATTTCCCTTTTAAGACAGCCTGAAAGGCTCGGATCTGATCGGAATTGAGCTGTGTGTTCGCGAGAACACCTAGCAAGGAGGAAATATCTTGTGGCGGTGATGCTTCCCCGACGGCGGCTCGCACCTCATATGAGGGGCTCACGGGAGGAACCTGCGTCCTCAGCAGGGACATGTGTCCCCTGGTGACTCGGGGTCGGATTCTGACCGTTCCCGGACATTTCTTGATCTTTTTCGGAACGTGAGATTTTGCCAGAACGTAATATCATACACACTCAAACCAATAACAAAGATTAACAAATAAGTTGACGTTTAACGCCCTTTTTTGTGTTTTCTTTTGTTTTCCCTTTTTTCTTTTTCTTTCTAATCAGAATGTAATAACATACACACTCAAACCATTAGCAAAGATTAACAAACAAGTTGATGTTTAACGCCTCATTTTTTTTCATTTTATTTTGGTTTTCCCCTTTTTTCTTTTTTCTAATCTAATGTTCACACCACAGGAGGGACCTTAGTTGCAATATTGATTTCCGCCGTGTGATCTAAGGACACTCGATTCACCACGAATGGGTTAACTACATCCAGGGAACTTCAGTGGTACAACCAGCCCAGTGAACGAAGAGGGAATCCTTCGATGTCAGGGACTTACGGAGGTCCCAGTGAAGGAGATCCTAGTCCGTCGAGAGGAATTCCCGACGGAGAGTCCTTCCTTCACCAGGAAAAGGTGATCCTAAAAAAAGTGGAACAAAAGAAATAAAAATAAAAGGGAGATGATATGCAATGCAATGCTGAATTTAACAGGAGATATATAAATAGATAACGAATATATGCAATAAAAGAAATTAAACAAACATCACAACACTCCTTTTCTGTAATGATACGAATCTCTTCAGACTTCAAGGGGACTCTGGAGTAATGCACGTAGTGCACGAGGGGTGAAATTGGAATGCCAAGAGTGATAGCGGGAACACGAATATAGCGCACGCGGGCGCAATCAGGAGGGGCACACGTGGGTGCCAAGTGGAGGGGGTGCCACTGAGAGCACAAATGTAGCGCACGAGGGCGCAATCAGGAGGGGCACACGTGGGTGCCGAGTGGAGGGGCACACGTGGGTGCCGAGTGGAGGGGCACACGTGGGTGCCGAAAATATGTGGGTAACCAGAGGAAACAAAAGAGGTCCCACCGTGATCGCCAAGAAAGTGTAGACGGCAAAAGAGTATCGTCCACCCTCGGGGGAAAGAAACAATGATGCAAAGTAATGATGAAAAGGTGATCGCCAGAGAGGTGGAGACGGCAAGGGACGTCCACCCTCGTCTGTCCTAAGAGATGGAAATGACGAGATCAACTCAAGAAGAGAAAGAAAATAAAGGAGAGAATGATGCGGGACGGATGACTCGACCGGGCTAGAACGTACGACGGACACAAGTGCGACCAGCACTAGCACGTTAAGGCAAGCCAGGCGGCTAGCCACTGTGGTATTCTCCGGGTGGAGACGCCTCTCAACAGCGCTCTCTCTTTAGCCCAGTGATCGTCCCTTGCGAGGGAAAACGTGGGGATCATGGCGATTAAGAAACCACCGTCGCCTAGGGTGCTAATTCGCGCTCGATGCTCAATTGGAGCTATGGAACGGGCGCTCACAACTCACAAACGCGGTGTATTTTGAACTGGCTAACGGCCCTAATCTCACAAACGCAGCAATAGATAATATACTAAATCAGCAAGTGAGAAAGGAATTGAAGCGCGTACCTCCACGCCTAGGCGTGGGGAAGAATTCCCGGCCGAATCCGAACAACCCCAATACACACGATTGTTACAATTACAATTCCAGAACTTAATACCCACTCCACGCAGGGAGGTATAGGGTTACAATGGCCAAATATGGGGTTGCTGGAACCCGGGTTGACGGGCCACACTCGCAGGAGGCGAGGAACGCGCGCCGGAGCCGCTCGGATATGCCGACGGAAAGCCGACCCGGTTCTGCCCGCGCTGGTCACCCTGCGCAGCGAGTTTGCGGAGGCTGGTACGGCTAGATCCGAAGCCCGATCGGAGCGCCGTTTGTTGGAGAATGACGGTGACTGGACGTAGTTTCTTCACTCCAGAGGGCGCATTCAGATCCTTTCAGATCTGGGTGCAGCAATGATTTCTTTCAGCGTCTGATTTGGTGTTCACAGAACTGCACAGACAGACAAATAAATGGTGGAAAAAGGGTTGCCGATGTCGAAATGGAACTCCGTCTGTGGGAGGTTGTTGGTGACGTCCATAGGAACAAATCCTCTGAAGACCTCTCTCTCAGATATTGGCTGGATGAGGCAGGACAGATGTGGGAAGTCGCCTCTGGATCTGGACTGAGTCTGTTCAGATCTTCTTGCGCGACCTCACGAGAATTAACGCCACGGACAGCACAGACCTTGAAATGCAACGAAACCAGAGGCCACGTGAAGATGACTTGCAATACTTTAATTGATCTTCAGACACCAGCTCCTGATCACATCGTGGTTGGGCTGCATAACTCGAAACACAGTCAACCTCAGATCTGGACTGCACTCTGGGACAGATCTGCGCGCCGCCACGAGAAAAATCACCGCCGATGCTCCCGAACTCCAAACGGCATCAAACCAGCGCTGAAATCTTGCAATCTTGTAGTAGTATCAAGGATAAATCGGAGAGAACAAGATGATAAGAGGGGGATGGGAAGCGAAGGTCGAGTCCACGACCAGATTTCTGGGAAAACCACACCAAGGGAAAGGGCAAGAGAAAGAGGGAGAATCACTCTCTTAACAATTTTCTTTCAACAAAATTTCATTCTATTGTGAACAAACACTATACATGCCCTTTTATAGACAATGCAAGGGGTAGGGGGAGGGGAAATTCGTGGGTTACATGGAGAGGGAGGGTTGGGTGCGCATGGTTCATGACAAGGGGACTTGGTGAAAGGGAAAGGAGGGGCAAGGGGACATGGGTGTTCACCAAACTTTGAATTTCTTGTAAAAAGGAGGGAGGTGGCAGCCATTTGAATATGACCAGCAGCCTTTCTAGCCTCCCATGTGGTAAATGGAAGAAGAAAATTCAAAGTTGCTAGCCTAATACAACAAGGAAGGGGGCGCCCCCCTTCTTGGGCCTTGAATGGGCCAAGTTTGGCCTTGGTCTTCCTTAAGCCTATTAAGCCAATATGGAACCAATATGGCTTAAGGCCATTCTAATCTAGATAGCCCAAGAATGAAGGAAGCCCAATTGGGCCTTTCATGGCTAATGGATCCATCATAATGGTCCAAGGCCATTCCTTCTTAAGACATTCTAAGGGGCTTTAACCAAAATGGCCATTTAAGGGCCTTACAAGCAGCCCAATATGAAAACCCACATATAATGTGACATTACAAGCCCAATTTAATGCTAAAAAAGGTCCAATTTGAAGCCAAAGTGTCCCCAATTTGAAGGGAAGTCGATGTAGTCAACTTGGTGCTCCGCGTATGGCACCGTCGGTTCGCCGACGTGTCACGTGATCGCCCTGGTGTCCGCACCAATTCTCCCCGGGTGGGAGGAACTCGACCCCGTCGAGTAAGTGTCCCGAAGCTTGCATTCTCCGCATGTGATCAAGGTGTTGGTCATCGTGGGGCATCCTTGCCAACGCACTAGGACGTGTGGATATGCGCCATTCCTTGTGGTGATCACCTGCTCATCCAGTATACAATCTATACGCATGCGTTGAGGCTGGAAGAGGTGGACTCTCGGGTGGTGTATCACTCACAATAGAAGGAGAAAGCCCAAAGCTCACTTAGGGATCACCGCGGGTTCCAATATGCTACCAGATCTGAAACATGGAACGTCGAACTGTCACCATAGTCACCCGGTAGTTCAATATCGTACGCTTTCGGACCCACTTGTTTCATAACCCGGAAAGGGTGGGAATCATGGACTTAGAGTGGCTTTCGGTCTCCGGGAGGAAACCAATCAGGTATGACCCTGACCTAGACGTACTCTCCCTTTGAATCCACGAATATGTAGCATGCATCGGCTACCTCCTTATATGTGCTTGACTGGCCTTTTATTGACACGACTTAATGCAAACCATATGAAAGAAAACAAACCATAGAAACAAACACACACACTTGAACTTAGACAAACCTATGGTGATGTAGACCATGCATATGCAATGGTGGACCAGGGCACCCGAATATGTGCCATGCATACACTAGATGTACTCGATGCTTGACGGAATGGACGATTCCTAGACACCCTAAGATGTACCAATCATGCATTGGCGACCTATGGGATTTGGGTGGGGAAGGACTAGGAGATCCAAAACTACCCTCGTCATTACCCCTAGACGTAGGTACGGCTTGCCAACTAGACCGAGGGGTAGGGATGGGATGGTGAACTCCTTGGAAGAAGTGGAGTGAATATGATAGCTCGGGAGGTTCACTAGTGAAAGGGTCAAAAGGGTCAAAGAATTTATGACCCCATGAAGTGGGTTCCCCCATGACTCGGTCCCAATTGTGAAATTCTTGAGGGTGTAGGTAGTCACCTTCATCCGTTATGGTAACTGGGACAATGGTCATGTGAAGAAAATAAACTTCCTCCCTCGGGCAAAAGGAAATGAAGTCGGACTCGGCCGGCATCGGGAGGAGTAGAAGAATCTCCGTGGTGACACACCCCACGGTGCACACGGAGGTAATGGATCCTAAGGCCGGATGGGTGAAGCTAAGACTAGCGGGTTGGTCAAAGCCTCGGGCCAAAAGATGCGTCAACTCCCATTGTGAATCTAATCCCATAATAAGGTCATCCAAAGTATCGACATGGTGACTAGACCGAAAAGTTGTGTGGTAGGAGTTGATGGACACCAAAGGTAGGGTAGGGTCCATAGACGGGTAAGGGAGTGGGACCAAGCCATCCTTGAGCCAACTAAGAAGCGGCTCGGCTATGTATAATGTACCCGTTAGAAATACGGGTGGCTCGGGATGAGGTGGCTCCAAGCGTGAATCCGAAGGTGGAGTGGGCCGCTGGGGCTGGGTGGCTGGACACACGGGGTCCCTAAGGGTGATCTTACCGGGTAGGTATGGTGGGCATAAGGTGCAAGTCCTCTTGTCCCAGTCAAGATTGGCCCTTCTCTCTCCTAACCACTTTTGCCCTAAAATGATGCATGAACCAGCAAGTGTGCCGATCCTGCACCATGCGCCATCGGTGTAGAGAACAGAGCCGATCCTCTTATAGAACTCAACACAAGCAAAATCACCATCGCGGACAATCTCGCCTGTCTTGGAGAGAGACTCCACGATGTCAAGAGAAACCCAATTATCCGACTCCCTATCGGTGAAATGGAGTTCCGTTGTGGACCCGTTGGGTAGAGCGGCTTTCATAATGAGAGGGGCAAAACCAAAGGCTCGGTCCATGAGGACATTCATTTTGGCCACAAAAGTTGACCACTCGGACGTATGGTCTTGGGGATCGGCCATGGGTAGTGGACATGGACATGCATACACACGGTGACAAGACACTAGACCGGCTATGCAAGTTTGGAATGCATGCACACTAAGGACCCTAGACGTAAACCAAGACTCGGTACGGGGCGGAGACAATCGACCCGAAGGTCACTCGCACAAGTGTGCGGCCTTCCCGATAGGCGTAACCTAACGGTCGGACAACACCTTTTTATATACCGAGTAAAGGGATGTATGCGACCCAAAAATGACTCTTTTTGTTGTTTTAAAAATATGATGATCCTAAACACGACTTAGACCGACTAATGACTACATGACACTCTTTTTTTTTTTGAATGCAAACACCCTAGACTCAAACTCGCTCTGATACCAAATTGATGCGGGACGGATGACTCGACCGGGCTAGAACGTACGACGGACACAAGTGCGGCCAGCACTAGCACGTTAAGGCAAGCCAGGCGGCTAGCCACTGTGGTATTCTCCGGGTGGAGACGCCTCTCAACAGCGCTCTCTCTTTAGCCCAGTGATCGTCCCTTGCGAGGGAAAACGTGGGGATCATGGCGATTAAGAAACCACCGTCGCCTAGGGTGCTAATTCGCGCTCGATGCTCAATTGGAGCTATGGAACGGGCGCTCACAACTCACAAACGCGGTGTATTTTGAACTGGCTAACGGCCCTAATCTCACAAACGCAGCAATAGATAATATACTAAATCAGCAAGTGAGAAAGGAATTGAAGCGCGTACCTCCACGCCTAGGCGTGGGGAAGAATTCCCGGCCGAATCCGAACAACCCCAATACACACGATTGTTACAATTACAATTCCAGAACTTAATACCCACTCCACGCAGGGAGGTATAGGGTTACAATGGCCAAATATGGGGTTGCTGGAACCCGGGTTGACGGGCCACACTCGCAGGAGGCGAGGAACGCGCGCCGGAGCCGCTCGGATATGCCGACGGAAAGCCGACCCGGTTCTGCCCGCGCTGGTCACCCTGCGCAGCGAGTTTGCGGAGGCTGGTACGGCTAGATCCGAAGCCCGATCGGAGCGCCGTTTGTTGGAGAATGACGGTGACTGGACGTAGTTTCTTCACTCCAGAGGGCGCATTCAGATCCTTTCAGATCTGGGTGCAGCAATGATTTCTTTCAGCGTCTGATTTGGTGTTCACAGAACTGCACAGACAGACAAATAAATGGTGGAAAAAGGGTTGCCGATGTCGAAATGGAACTCCGTCTATGGGAGGTTGTTGGTGACGTCCATAGGAACAAATCCTCTGAAGACCTCTCTCTCAGATATTGGCTGGATGAGGCAGGACAGATGTGGGAAGTCGCCTCTGGATCTGGACTGAGTCTGTTCAGATCTTCTTGCGCGACCTCACGAGAATTAACGCCACGGACAGCACAGACCTTGAAATGCAACGAAACCAGAGGCCACGTGAAGATGACTTGCAATACTTTAATTGATCTTCAGACACCAGCTCCTGATCACATCGTGGTTGGGCTGCATAACTCGAAACACAGTCAACCTCAGATCTGGACTGCACTCTGGGACAGATCTGCGCGCCGCCACGAGAAAAATCACCGCCGATGCTCCCGAACTCCAAACGGCATCAAACCAGCGCTGAAATCTTGCAATCTTGTAGTAGTATCAAGGATAAATCGGAGAGAACAAGATGATAAGAGGGGGATGGGAAGAGAAGGTCGAGTCCACGACCAGATTTCTGGGAAAACCACACCAAGGGAAAGGGCAAGAGAAAGAGGGAGAATCACTCTCTTAACAATTTTCTTTCAACAAAATTTCATTCTATTGTGAACAAACACTATACATGCCCTTTTATAGACAATGCAAGGGGTAGGGGGAGGGGAAATTCGTGGGTTACATGGAGAGGGAGGGTTGGGTGCGCATGGTTCATGACAAGGGGACTTGGTGAAAGGGAAAGGAGGGGCAAGGGGACATGGGTGTTCACCAAACTTTGAATTTCTTGTAAAAAGGAGGGAGGTGGCAGCCATTTGAATATGACCAGCAGCCTTTCTAGCCTCCCATGTGGTAAATGGAAGAAGAAAATTCAAAGTTGCTAGCCTAATACAACAAGGAAGGGGGCGCCCCCCTTCTTGGGCCTTGAATGGGCCAAGTTTGGCCTTGGTCTTCCTTAAGCCTATTAAGCCAATATGGAACCAATATGGCTTAAGGCCATTCTAATCTAGATAGCCCAAGAATGAAGGAAGCCCAATTGGGCCTTTCATGGCTAATGGATCCATCATAATGGTCCAAGGCCATTCCTTCTTAAGACATTCTAAGGGGCTTTAACCAAAATGGCCATTTAAGGGCCTTACAAGCAGCCCAATATGAAAACCCACATATAATGTGACATTACAAGCCCAATTTAATGCTAAAAAAGGTCCAATTTGAAGCCAAAGTGTCCCCAATTTGAAGGGAAGTCGATGTAGTCAACTTGGTGCTCCGCGTATGGCACCGTCGGTTCGCCGACGTGTCACGTGATCGCCCTGGTGTCCGCACCAGAGAAAGGAAAGAAGGATGCGAAACGAACTCCGGTACGTGGCGGAGATAGGGGTCGGAAGACCCTCTCGCGTAAACTGACCCCTTCCCGGTAAGCGTGACTTACCGTTCCACGAGCAATTTTTCATATACCGGGAAATCCGAGAATCTAAGTAACAGAAATGGAGAGGCACGAAGACTCAGAAATTGCAACGGAATATCGTTCTCCAGATAATTACAAGGACAATACGAACCAAGACGTACCACCACAGGACATTGGTCTTTGTGGGGTTCTAACAGCAATATATTACTATCAGCAATAATGAATATATATGTACATATTAAGACCACCGCAAGACATTGGCCTTACGGGATTTTTATTGCAGCATAAATAATAAATATTATATGTACATGCATAAGACCACCGCGAGGTATTACTCTCCGCGGGGTTTCGACAGAAATTAAAGGAATAAAACGACAGAATGAAAAGACTTCGCGAGGAATTACTTCCGTCACGTGCACCTTCGCGAGGAATTACTTCCGTCGCAGGGTTTAGACAGAAATTGAAAGAATAAAATGACAAAATGAAAAGGCTTCGCGAGGAATTCCTTCCGTCACGTGCACCTTCGCGAGGAATTACTTTCGTCGCAGGGTTTAGACAGAAATTAAAGGAATAAAATGACAGAATGAAAAGGCTTCGCGAGGAATTACTTCCGTCACGTGCACCTTCGCGAGGAATTACTTCCGTCGCAGGATTTAGACAGAAATTAAAAGAATAAAATGACAGAATGAAAAGGCTTCGCGAGGAATTACTTCTGTCACGTGCACCTTCGCGAGGAATTACTTCCGTCGTAGGATTTAGACAGAAATTAAAAGAATAAAATGACAGAATGAAAAGGCTTCGCGAGGAATTACTTCCGTCACGTGCACCTTCGCGAGGAATTACTTCCGTCGCATGGTTTAGACAGAAATTAAAAGAATAAAATGACAGAATGAAAAGGCTTCGCGAAGAATTACTTCCGTCACGTACACCTTCGCGAGGAATTACTTCCGTCGCAGGGACCTCCGCGAGGAATTACTTCCGTCCACGGGGTTTAAACAAAAGGAGAAAATGACGGAAAAGGAAGGGGGATGGGGATGTGATCGCCAGGGGCTGAGAACCCCACAGGAAATGTCCTGATCGCGTTCGCCGCCGAAGCGGGAGCAGTGCAGGTCCTCTCTTCCTCTTCAATCAGCCGGCCGACGAAGAGGGCCTTCTTTGGTTACCCTGATTTTATTATTCTTTTTGTTTTATTTTATCTTTTGTTATTATATTTTTTGGGGTTTTGTTGCTTTTATTATTTTTTATACTTTTATGTCTTTTTAAAGAGATGTGAAAAAATGAAGAAAGAAACCGAGAGATACATGATAGAATAAAATAACATGATATAAGGAAAAATCAGCAAGAAAAATATAGGTAGAGTGAGAGTCATATTTTAGACAAAACGGAAAAGAACAGGGATGTAGATTTAACGATATATGATAATAACAAGAGAGAGAAGATAGACTTATTTTTAAACAAAAAAGTAAAGGAGGATGGAGATGGAGATTTAACAACAAATAACAACAAGGTAGAGAACTAGAATAGAATGATGAAGGTGATGGTCGGGTACCTCAAAAGTAGGAGGGATGGTCGCGTTTTGTCTCCGAACTGGGGATCGTGTGAGTTCCTCCTCGTCCCCTTTCGGCCGACTGAAGAAGCGGGCTCCCGGACTGGTTAACCCTGCACGGAAAACAAACGAAGAGAAACAACAACGAAATAAGGACGACGGCGGTGTAACATCAATTCTTTAGAAGCTGATATTGAAAATAGCATAAGCGAATACGCACCTGGTTGGTGGTATTTGAAACCTCTTTTAGAATTAAAGGGCGGACAGACAATATGATGAATGAACACGCAAAAGGACCCCTTAGGGAGAGGGATGCAGTATGAACGACAGATAATGATGCATGCAATGCAACTAATGAAACAAAAGTAAATAAAATGACATGATGAGAAAACTTATTGGGCGGCCGATGACGGGCTTTGGACGAGCTTCTCCGAGGTGAGGATGGCACAAGTGTACGCTGAGACGTAACGGGTTCTCGTATACTCCGACGTCCAGAAACTCTGCAGGGCCTTCTGGGTATCGATATCGCCCTGAAAAGGAGAAAGGGAGAGAGAGAGAGAGAGAGAGAGAGAGAGAGAGAGAGAGAGAGAGAGAGAGAGAGAGAGAGAGAGAGAGAGAGGGAGAGGAGAAAACTATTCTCTTCTTTTTTTTTAGATTTTTTTATAGAGGATATATATATATAATATATATAAGAAATATATATATAGGATATTATATATATATATAAGAGATGGAGAGATAGAGAGAGAGTGAGTGCAAGAGAGGAGGTGGGAGAGAGAGATTGTAGGGGAGAGGAAAGGAGAGAGAGGGAGCAAAAATAATAGTAAAAAGAGGGAGATCGGGTGAGAGGGAGGAGAGAGAAATAAAAAAATAAAACAAGGAAGAGAAGGGAGGGAAGAGAGATCGGGTAGAAGAGAGAAGTTAAAAAAAAGATAAAGAAATGTGTAAAGAAGAGAGAGAGATCGGATGGGGGAGAGAGAGAGGGATTAAAAAAAGTAAAAAAAAAGAAGTGAGATGGAGAGACAGATCGAGAGGGAGAGAGGGAGAGAGAGACGGTGGGGAAAGGGGATAAAAAAAGAAGAGAGAGAGGGAGATCGAGAGGGAGAGAGATAGAGAGGAAGAGAGAGATGCAGAGAGGGAGAAAAAGAGAGAGTTTAAAAAAAAGTATAAAGAAAGAAAGAGAGAGGGGAGATCGAGAGAGAGAGAGAGGGAGAGATTTCGGGTAGGGGGATGAGAGAAGAGAAAGAAAAAAAACTAAACTAAAAAAATAATAAAGAAAAGAGAGTGGGATCGGCTGTGGTGAGAGAGACGGAGGGTGAGAGAAGAGACGGAGGGGGAGAGAGAAAGAGAGTGGTGAAGAGAGAGAGAAGAACTGAGAGAGAGAGAGGGAGCGGGTGAGGGTGGAGAGAGAAACATGGAGAAAGAAGAGAGACGGTGGAGAGAGAATTAAAAAAAGGAAAAAAATGAGAGTGAGGGAGATCGAGAGAGAGAGAGAGAGAGATTACGGGAGGGGGAGAGAAACAGGGAAGAGAGAGAGAGAGAGAGAGAGACCGCGACGGTCGGGAGGGGAGAGAGAAGGAGAGAGAGGGAGAAACGCGGCGGGAGGTCGGGGAAGAGGAAGAGAGAATGAGAGGGAGAGAGAAACAGCGGGGGGAGGAGGAAGATGGAGGTGCTCGGCAGGGAGCACCCGGCGGACGGTGCGGACGGCGACCGACGAGAGGTGGCGGTGGCGATGTGGGCCGTCCACGGCTCGCGTTGGGCTCAGACGGGGGCTAGCCGGGGTGGCTAAAGGAGATGGCAGCGGCGGTGGCTTCATGGCAGGGGGATCGCAGACGATGCATGCGGTGGTGCCAGCGTCGTGATGGGACTCTGTTGGCCGCGGCGGCTAGCATGCAAGGGAGAGAAGGGGTGGTCGTGGGTAGCGGCTGGAGGTGGGGTGAGCACGGGAGTGGCCAACGGTGTGAAGCTCCGAGGTGGTTTGATATGGGGAGAGAAAGGAGAGTAGAGGGAGTGGTCGATGGCGGGTTGGCTGGCGGAAGTCGATGGCAAGATGGGTGGTTGCTGTGGGTCGCAGTGGCGGGGCTCCGGCAGTGGGGGTGGAACGGGTGGTGCATGCAAAGGGCTGCGGACGTGGCCGGAGGGAGGGCGGCGGTCGACGCGGCGACTGCGGATGCTCCGGTGGCAGCGGCTGGTCGCGGTGGTGACTGCTAGCAGGCGGAGGGGAAGAGGACGGCGGCGACGGTGAGGGAGGTGGACGTGGCTGCAGCGGCGCAAGGTGGAGGGACGACGAGGGGTGCTCGCGGCGGTATGGAGGGTGGAGAGAGGTGAGGATAGGTGGCCTCGTGGGTGCATGCAAAAAAGGGGGGGTATGTGTGTATCGTGAGGGCCTTGCGATGGGGTGGTGGGTTACGGAGGAGGTGAGAAGGGGAGAGAGAGTGTGTGTTAAAGAGAGGGGGCAAGATCCGGATAAGGTGGGAAGAGAGTAAAAAGTAATAAAGGATGGGGTCAAGTTTATTAAAATTTGTTTATTTATTCTTAGAATAAGGAGGGGCCAGGCCCATGATCACATGAGCCCATTAACACTTAATAAGCTTCCCTTTATTTATTTATTCTTAGAATAAGAATGGGCCAAGCCCATTAACACACATATTTTTTTTGTATTATTATTATTATTTTTTTATGTGGAAAAGAGAATAGCCACAAGCCCATTAACAGGAGTCTTATTAAGAAACGACAATCGAGGTTTACCAGATAAAAATTGGAGGTCACTCAGCTAACTTAACCGTGCGAGCCACTTTGGGGCGTCTTAGTGTAATACGGGATCTGCTCAACGTAATGCTAAAATACCGTGTCTACAGGGATTATAGAGGGATCATACCAGGAAAACACATTAGTGGGAGGTGATAGCAATCTTGGCATTAGTCTTGCGGGACAACCCAAGGAGCCCACGCCCACTTCTCTTTGTGAGGAGGATCATGATGAGTCTGTTGATCTTGAGTCGGGGGGTGAAGAAGAGGAAGAGGATTTTCCAGTCAATGATCAAATTCCAATACTTTTCCTTCCTGAATTTGATGAGTCCTCCTTCCAAGTGAATGACGAAGAAAATGTGAGTGTTGAGAGAGAATTGAGTGTGGCCATAAGCCATTCTTTTTTGGTAATTGAGGAACCGGGTGCTCCACTTGAAATTTACTCTGATTATGTGTCTCTTGATTTTGGGGAGGATCTCGATCTTTTACCTGTTCTTGATCTCGGCACTTCTATACAAATCCCTTACATCCTGCAACTAGTCGATCGGTTGATTCCACTTGCACTTCATGATCATCAGTGTGTTGAGAAGCACGTCTCTTTCACTACCCCTTGTCTTCTCGGCACTATCCCTTTCGTGGAATCCTTCGGAACTCCTCCCACTCCTACTCTTCCTCACCTCAACATTGTGCTTGAAAATTTTAAGAGTGAGGATGAAGGAGAAAAGCTAAGAGACATTAAGGTCCGCATTGATGTGTTTAATACTTATAAAGACCTTCAGTGTACAGAGGAATATTTTATGATTAAAGATATGATAATTCCTGTGGCATTCTATGACCGAGGGGGTCTATCCAAATTTCTAGACTCACCTTGGCATGTTTCTAGCCCACATACACATGCATATAATCTTTTCCTCCACTGGTACAAGGGCTAGAATTTATCGGAGGATAAGATCACTTGGTGGCTCATTCTGAATGCCACACGTTGGTTGATGAGTTACATTACGTCTGGCTGAAGACGTTAAATTTAGCGCTTTTTAGGAGGCAACCCAAAATTTTAGTGATTTCTGTGTGATAAGTGTGATAATAAATGGCTTCTTGGGAGGCAACCCAAGTTTTTATTGTGATTTGTGTTTTTATTTTACAGGATAAGTTAGGGGAGAGAGCTGATTGCTTCCTCTGTTGCTCTGATTTTCAAAGCCAAGTACTGCCTCTCATTCCAGCAAGGCCGTCGAAGTACACCTCAGGTTGTCCCGTTCTTTTCCAAAATTATCATGTTTCCATTGTTCATTATTTCATATGGTTCATGCCATTGAGAACAATGTCATTTAAGTTGGGGGGACGGAAATTATGTTATCATCTTATACAACCTTATTTCGCCTAACAAAAAATTTTCAACCGAAATCCCATTTGAGTTTCATGATTCATACTTCCATTGACAATAATTCTGGAATAGAAATGACTGGATAAGGATGATGGAAGATTATTTAATCTAGCCATGGAAAACCGATTTAAGAATCTTTTTACAGTTCATGTGCACTTTAGAAAAATGAAAATCACTTTACACGCTAATGAAACAAGTAGGACAAGCCTTCTGCTATTTTGGATATATTACTTGATATTCTGCACTTTTTGAAGAAGAGATCTTTTATAAGCTTTCTGCCATATTATCTATTGAAAAAATTTGAGGAAAACACCATAAAAAATGCTCCGATTTACTTCACTTAAGATGTATTGAGGTTCGCGTAAAATAGTGAAAGATAGTGCAGCATCATGTGTGTATAGAAAGAAAAAAAAAGAGAAAAAAATAGAGATCCCAAAAGGGACAAAGTAATAAGGCAGACAAAAAACTATTATACTTAATGCTCTGATTAAGAAGTGCAGGGTTGAAGGGCACTTACTTAGAATAGTAAATGGGGGACGCAATTATCTACAATGTGAATTTAGCATTTCACATACACAAGTGCTACTGAATTTTGATTAGAATTCTTGATCATGTACCTTAATTTCCTACGAAAGACTAGTGTGTGTTAATACTTCCAGATTCCTAATTTTTAGTTTACTCTATGAAAGATGATCTGGAAATGAGGCATGGATATTTTAAACTCTTGTTGCTCCTAAATTCAAAATTGTTTGCATTGCTAAGGGACTAGCAATGAGTAAGTTGGGGGGTGTGATAAGTGTGCATTTGTATGAGTTAATTTATGATATTCACACTTTTTACGAGCTTTAATGTTAATAATTATGCATTTATCACACTTAATATCAATTTCTGATCAAAATACTTAGTTTGATGAAATGATTATAATTTGATCAATAAATATGTTATTTTGCAGGGACTCGACAAGAACTCCACATGTCTGCGCAAAAATGATCCAAAAGGCCATGGCCGACCAAACCCAATCTTAATTCAAAAGAAAAAGAAAACTATAAATAGATATATACTCATGTATATATTCTATGTTTAAATAATATATATATATCTATCTATTTATATATATAGATATATCTCTATCTATCTATTTATATATATATATATATATCATACTACTATATATATCTATACTTCAAATAAAGAAAAGGAAAAAAAGAGAGAAAAGTAAAATAATTCTTTATATATGATATATATAGAGATATATATACAGATATATATGCTATATATATAGATATATAGATATATAGATATAGATATATATGATTTGATATATATGATATATATATATATATGTATATATATATGTATATATATATATGTATATATATATGTATATATATGAATATACACATATAATATACACATATAACAGATATACATATATTATAGATATCACACATATATATATTGTCTTCAATGCATGCAAATGGAGCTCCACGTGAAGCTTCTTCAATGCCTTCACGTTGTTTATATATATAGCAACAGGTGACATTAACATGCAGAGAATGGCTGTATATATATATACATATATATATATACATATATATATACATATATATATATATATATATATGAATATACACATATAATATACACATATAACAGATATACATATATTATAGATATCACACATATATATATTGTCTTCAATGCATGCAAATGGAGCTCCACGTGAAGCTTCTTCAATGCCTTCACGTTGTTTATATATATAGCAACAGGTGACATTAACATGCAGAGAATGGCAAGGCTTCAATGCCTTCACTTTGAAGTTTCCAAACACACAGAGCAAGCTGAGGCTTCAACGAGAAAATGCCCAAGGCTTCACATGCATGGGGTCCACGCGGCATGAGGAATGGCTAACAAAGAGAAAGCCATGCAATGCATGGCAATGCAAAGGCGGTGGCCAGCCTTCATGCTGGCAGCGGCTTTTCAACGCGAGGGTCAAAGCGCCATTCGCATCGTGGCTGAGCGGCTTTGGGCTTCGGCGGGGTTTTCACGTGGCCGACGCAAGGCCTCCTTCTGCCAAAGTAGCAGCGCGTTCAACGCGGCTTCACACGGTCGGCCATCCACAGTTTCACACGGCAAGCAGAGAACATAAGAGAGCAACAAAGTGAGAAACAGAGGGCTAGTTCAAAGTCTATAAACGGGGTTGAGATGTGGTCTAAGGAATAAGAAGCTTTTGTACTACATTTTCTAGTTCCTTTGTTCTTGTGAGAGAATTTGTGAGTTTGTGGTGTTATCGAAGAAGCAAGGAGAGAGCGGGGCAGGAGGTCCCCTTCATGTAATAATTTTTTTCAATTTTATTATCCATTTAAATTATTAAAAGCTTTGGATTTTGTAAGTTTAAGTGGTTGTTATTGCAAGTTCTTAAGATTTTAGTCATTTCATAGCCATTTACATATTTTTCTGATCGTCATTTCAATTTATTGTCTTCTTAAAAGTTATTCATATTTAAGTTCTCTACATTTTCTCTTTCTATCATTTTCTCTAATTCCTCTCCATTTTTAAGTTATTACACGTTTTTCTAAGTTTTATCCTGACATGTTACTATTCATCCGAGTTGATACCTTATTTTGTTCCTCTATTTTAAAGCCCTTCCAATCCTCTTTTCTTTCTGAGTTCTTCATGAAAGTTATTTCTCTATTGTAGATCTATATTTTCTTCTTCTACCATTACCTCTAATTCTTCTTAATTTTTAAGTTATTTTTTCCATAGTTCTATCTTTTACGAGTTTACTGTTCATCCGCGCCGATAGATGTCAGTGTTTCATATTTTTCATTATTTTCTTCTCATTTTCTGTCTCTACATTCTTCATTAAACTTTTTCCTAACCCTCCGGTCTTCAATTTTGTCTTCTATCACTGCTTCTAATTTTGTCTGGTTTGAAAGTTATTTCTCTTCCTAACTCACCTTATTTTCATTATAATTTTTTTTGTGTTCTTCTATCGATTCCACCCCTTCTAAATTGAATCCAAATCTCTCTAAGGCGGTTTCAATTCAATTTTCATGATTTTTAAATCTTAAAAACTTAAGATTTTCAACTTTCAAATATACTTCTCCATGTGGATTCGACTTGGTCTCATCACTTAACTATTCTGTTTATTTAATTTGTGGACCGAATATTTTAATTTGGTAGAGGGACGTATTAACGACATGCGTTTTCCCGCCATCACTTCTATCGTGGGGGTGGCCATATACATCTCTCTCTCTCTCTCTCCCTTATGTCAGGTTTCGAAATGCTACGACAGGAGTTGTCGCACACAAAGCCGCGAGGAGGGATATCGATGTGCGCTGCGGTGCTGTGGTTGTTGGATTCGTTGCCGTCTTAGTGTTTCTGTGGGCATTGTCGTAGTTCTTTTATGGTTCGTTTATATCTTCACTGATCAAAGTGTGGTTACTTGCAAGGGAGAGATGACGAGGGAAGGGAGAAGCATGGGGTTCGTAGTCATACTTCTCGCTATGTAGCAGTGTTGAGATGGACCTTCGCCAACCTTCTCAGGGGCGACCACCACCTCGTCCCCCTCCACATCCAGTTGTAGCACATAGTGCCGTGAGGAGGAGGGCCGCTAGTGATGCGCCGCAGTGCTGCTAGCGACTGTCGCTGCCATCTCCTTCCCTTACCCCCACCTTCACCTCACCCCCTATGTTATTTGCTATCATGCCCAAGAAGAGAGAGAGAGAGAGAGAGAGAGAGAGAGGGAGAGAGAGAGAGAGAGAGTTGACTAAACTGGGAGAGAGAGAAAGAGTCGACTAGAGTTAAGGGTAGGTTAGTTATTTTCTCCCTCTTAACCCACCTTGAGTTACGGTTTGTAACAGATCGGTGACGATAGGAGTACGGTGCGATCTTCATAATGATTTTAGAGATATTATGATAAATATGATAAAGATAGGGGTATAGTTGTTATTTTAAATTATTTTAGAGGTATAAGAGTAATTTTTCCAACTTTCGATAGTTTCTTAGTGATTGACGACAACTGGGAATCTAACTTGCAACTGGTGATCATGATAATTGACAGTTCTCAAGAAAATCAAAAAACAAATCATACTAGAAAACTCAAAACGCCCGAGAGTTATCAGAAGACTATTGATAGTTTCTAGAGGGCCATTGACAATTATGCCACATAAAATTGTCGTCTTGAGCTCCATTTATCGATAGTCACTATAAAATTGTAGACACCCATAGTAAGGTTTTAAGATAATGTCTTAGAAACTCGGTCTAAGTAATAACAGGAAAAATTACATCTATACCCTTAAAATCTTTCAAAATAACTCGTATATCTTTACCTTTATGGTATTTACTGTTAAACCCCTTAAATCTCCTAACCAGAGATCTCATGCCCTTGTGGTTATATTCGGAGCAGACGATGGTAATGGCCCATAGGAGTGGACCGTTTTACACCTAGATGAGTGTAACATCTCGAAAAAAAATTAAGACTAAATTTTACTAAATATTTGTAATTCATAACTATAATATTTATTTATTTATTTATTTGATGTACACTAAGTCCCCCAACTTGGTAGATGATAGCTAGACAGAACGGTGAGAAGTTAAACGGAGAGGGAGAGACATTGATGCGGGACAATTACGAGACTCGACTAGATAGACGACGCGACCAGCAACACACTACGACGCGGCACCGACGAGCTCCAGAAGAGACGAACTTATCACAAACAAGAAGCGCTACTCACAGTCGTCCCCATCAAGGGAAACGCGACGATCGTGCACGGTTGGGAAACCGGTTTTGAGACTTTGTGTAGTCGGCTCACTCTCGTGCTCGGAATGAGTCACGGGACGGGTTTCGCTCTCACAACTCACAGCGGTGATTAAAATTAAACTAGCTAGGAAAGATAACTACTCACATGCAGCGGTAGTAAAGTGCATACTAAATAAGCAGAAAGACAATAAGAGTGATGGGTGTACCTCCACGCTCACGGCGTGGCGACGACGTCCCGACCGTGAACTGTCACTCCCGGTACAAACTAATATTTAATTACAGCAGTAAAAATAAACTACGGCCCACTCCACGCAGGGAGGTAAAAGGCCACAACCAGCTATCCGGGAGCGCCGTTCAGGGGTTGGCGGGCAGCAATGTGTGGTTCCGGGCGGTGGCGGGTAGCACGGTGGTGGCGCTCAATGTGGGGCCCACAAGGCTCCAAGTGGGCCCGACTACTGGGACAACAGCTTCCGGGCGTCTTTTGGCAACGACGACTGGAGGGAGAGTCCCTGGAGTGCCCCGGGTCGATCCCCGGGAGCGGTGGTCGCCGGTGGTGAGTTGGGGAATTTATTGGGAATTAATCCCCAATGCTGTCCCGCAGCTCCGCTTCTGGTCAGATCTGCGTGCTCCGACGAGATCAGCCGGTACGCCCAGCCATGACGTCAGATCGAGACGAGGTTAGTGCCGTTGCGAAGAGCACTCGAAGAAATTCAACATACGGGAGTTTCAGAACCATCCAACGGTCTGAATGGAAATGAATAGCTCTGAAAACTGAGTGATGGTTCTGTCCCGAAACTCAGAATCCACAGGGCAGACTAGAACCAGCCTGTTTATGGGCTTTGACCGTGGATCAAAGGAAGGAATTAGAACCTGAGATTTTTATGATGGGTAGAGGGGAGAGACACGGTGACACACATAGTTTTTTTGTAGGATTCTGATCACGTTTGGGGGGTTTGAAAAATCGCCTACCACAGACTATCTCGCTGGCCTGCTCACAGGCAGACTGTGAGGGGAACAAACTACTGACTGGGACGGGGGGCAAACGAACTCTGATCGACGTGAAATTTAAACTGGGGATGTAGGAGACATGGAAAAACTAAACCTCAAACTATTAGCTCGATCCAACGGTCGGATCTGGAGTTATGGCCTCCTCTTCAAGTTTCAGATTTGCAGGCCGGAATCCAGGACAGCAACTCGAAGAAGTGGTGGTGGCAGCTTGATGGCGACACGAACGGCGGCGACGGCGGCAGTGGACATTCACAATAGGTAGAGGGAGAAGAGAAGGGGAAGAGATTTGAGAGATAAGAGATATTTAGATCTAAATCTGGAGAAGAGAGGGGGAAGGAGATGAAGAACACCAAGAACACTAGAAGAAAGAGGGGGGGTGCACACCAAGCATAATTCTCTTGAATTTTTCATTAGTTCCACACAAAATACAACAAGAGACTATAAATATGAAAACCCTAGATCTAGATCAAAGGACATCCACTAACACCAAAGGACACCCACTAACATTGGTCAAGGGTGGGTGGGAGACAAGCATGGGGGACAAGGAGGGGGCATCCTCCACCTTTGTCTCCTTGGTCTAATAGTCCAAGTCTTCTAGAAGCCCATCTTGGGCCTCGGGCCAGCCTTTTAGGCCCACATGTGTAGAAGTCCAATTGGGCTCCTAATGGTCTTGAGGCCCAATTTAGAATTTGGACCCCTTACATGAAGTGTAGCCCACATTACAATCTTGACCCAACTAGAAGCTAAAATACAAAATACACACTAATACACTCACAATAAGCAAATACATGGTAATACACTAACAATAAACATAGGAAAGTATCAACACTCAGGTAGGGACTCCATATTGTCGCCCAGCCACAACGATGTCGATGTCAACCGAGTCGTGCTGCGGGTCTGGTATCGACGGCTCGCTGAGTCGGGCCGTACTCGTGCTCTGGTGTCCTCACTAATTCTTCCCGGGTGGGAGAAGCTCGACCCCGTTGAGTAAGGGTCCGGGTCGCTCTGGTACCGATCCAGCAGATCTGGATCTATCCTCTGTAGCTCTGCCCGGGTGATCCAGCTGTCATCGGACGCGGGCCGTCCCCTCCAACGCACCAAATAGCGCTGGTACACTCCGCCTCGAGTAGTCGTCACCTGCTCATTTAGTATACATTCTATCTGCTCTCGCTGCTGAGGTAACAAGGCTGGAGGTGGACACTCTAGGGTGGTGTCACTCATAATGGGTGGAGACGGCTCAAAGGGCTCACTGGGTATCACCGCTGGGTCCCTATAAGCGACAAGATCCGAGACGTTGAAAGTAGAGCTGATCCGTAATCCTCTGGCAAGTCCACAACATATGCATTCGATCCTACTCGCCTCACTACCCGAAAGGGACCGGCACCGCGAGCATGCAACTTCTTCACGGCTCTGAGGGAAACCGTTCAGGTCTGACCCTGATCATGACAGAATCGCCCTCCTGAAACTCACGGTGGTGCCTATGGGCGTCAGCCAATTCTTTGTATCGTGCGTTGCTGGACTCAATGTGACGACGAATATGCTCATGCAACTGTCTAATATGGCTAGCAAAAGACTCGGCTGACTCAGACACACGGGACTGGATGGGAGATGGGACTAGGTCTATGGGTCTCCTAGGTCTACGGCCAGTGACAATCTCGAAGGGGCTCATACCTGTAGACCTATTGACCGAATCATTATAAGCGAACTCGGCCAAGGGTAAGACCAAATCCCAATCCCTGACTCGATCTCGGACAAGACACCTAAGAAGATCCCCCAAACTCCTATTGACAACCTCAGTCTGACCATCGGTCTGGGGGTGATATGCAGTGGAGAATTTTAATTGTGTGCCCATCATGTGCCATAGGGTTTTCCAAAAATAGCTAGTGAATCGTACATCCCTATCTGACACTATGGTACGGGGAAGGCCAAACCTGGAGACACAATGAGAGAAGAACAGGCGGGCAACTATAGTGGCATCCGAGGTCTTGGAGCATGGAATGAATAATGCCATCTTGGAGAACCGATCGACAACCACAAAGATTGAGTCATGCTTTCGGAGGGTGCGGGGCAATCCTAACACAAAGTCCATGCTAATGTCCTGCCATGGACTATCCGGGACGGGAAGGGGAGTATAGAGGCCGGTACTTTGCTTCCTTTGTTTGGCCATAGCACAAGTGCGGCACTGGGCCACAATACGAGCAACATCCCTCTTTAGGCTAGGCCAATAGAATCGATGCTCAACCGCCTCTATGGTCTTGTTCCGACCAAAGTGGCCAGCAAGACCTCCCGCATGCATCTCCCACATAAGAAAGTCACGAACAGAAGTCCGTGGGATGCACAACTTGTCACCCCGGAATAGGTGACCCTCCTGTAACACAAACTCGCTATAATCGCGCGAGGGACCATCCTGAAGGACGGCATAGATCGGACCAAAGTCTGGACAGTCAACATAAGCGTCCTTCAGCCTCTCTAGCCCTACCACCTCCACACTCATGGTGGTCAACATCATCACCCGACGACTCAGTGCATCGGCGACCTTATTCTCCGCCCCTGCTTTGTGCTTGAGCACAAAGGTGTACTCCTGGAGATACTCCACCCAACGACTATGGCGAGCATTCAGCTTCTTTTGGGTATGGAGGAATCGTAAGGCCTCATGGTCAGAGAAGAGGACAAACTCCTGGTGCAACAAATAGTGCCTCCAATACCTCAATGCCTGGACAACTGCGTAGAATTCTTTGTCGTATGTGGAATATCGCAGTTTGGCATCATTAAGCTTCTCGCTAAAGAATGCAATGGGGTGAGACTCCTGACTCAATACGCCACCAATACCCACACCAGAAGCATCACATGTGACCTCGAACACCTTAGAAAAATCAGGTAAAACAAGGATAGGCGCCTGGGTCATGTGCTCCTTAATGTCCTGAAAGGCCGTGGCTGCAGCCTTAGTCCATATGAATGCCCCCTTCTTTATGCAATCAGTGATCGGGGCAGTGATAGAACTGAAGCTACGAATGAAGCGACGATAGAACGCCGCTAAGCCATGGAAGCTCCGGACATCGTGGAGGGTGCGGGGCTCGGGCCACTCTCTGATGGCCCTAATCTTCTCTGGGTCAGCGGAGACTCCATCTCTCGACACAATGAACCCGAGAAAAGTGATATGATCAGACATGAAAGCACATTTCTTTGGGTTGGCAAATAAACTTTCTCGCCTCAACACAATGCAGACTTGTCTAAGATGGTCTAGATGATCTTCCTTAGTGCGGCTGTAGATAAGGATGTCATCAAAGTAGACGACCAAGAAGACCCCTATCATAGGGCGTAAGACCTGGGTTATCAACCGCATGAAGGTACTAGGGGCGTTGGAAAGCCCAAAGGGCATAACCAACCACTCATAAAGACCATCCTTGGTCTTGAATGCCGTCTTCCACTCATCCCCAGGCCTGATCTGCACCTGGTGATAGCCACTACGAAGATCTATCTTTGAAAAGATAGTGGCTCCCGGCATCATATCAAGCAAATCATCCAATCGGGGAATGGGAAAATGATACTTCACCGTGATCTTGTTGATTGCACGGCTATCAACGCACATCCTCCATGTGCCATCCTTCTTCGGGGCCAATAGTGCAGGAACAGCACAAGGGCTCTTGCTGTCCCGAAGAGATCCCCGATTCATCAACTCCTCGACCTGCCACTGTAGCTCGACATGGTCCGTGGGACTCATCCTATAGTGGGGAAGGTTGGGCAAGGATGAGCCCGGGACGAGGTCGATCTCATGCTGGATATCCCTCATAGGTGGAAGGCCTCCCGGGAGGTCTTCGGGAAATACATCGGCGAATTCCCGCAATATTGCAGCTATCTCCGGGGGATGCTCATCCTCGGACCTAGGGGCAACATCCTCAACGCCCCTGACGACGACAGCTAGAATGGGGTTACCTCCGGTCACCTCCTGCTCCATCTCTCTCGGACTGATCATCATCAACCTCCTGACTGGAGGATCCACTATGCTAGGAGCAGTCGAAGAGGTGGTAGCCCGTGTCGAGGACAAAGTGGGTGGACCGACTTTCCCCTGACTAGGAGAGGTCACAGTACTGGGGCCAGCTGGTCCTCGGACAGATGGGTCCTTCGGCTGGACGGGGTGGAGGGTAATCCTGTGGCCATCATGGTCGAAGGTGCATGTGTTCGACCTGCCATGGAGGGTGGCATCTCGGTCAAAGAGCCAAGGCCTACCAAGTATGATACTACCCACCTCCATAAGTAGTACATCACACCAGATCGCATCATGGTATGCCTAGAACTGCAGCGGTACTAGACACCGCAATCTGACCGGGATGGAAGTGGAATCCACCCAAGAAACTCTGTAAGGTGTAGGGTGATCCACGGGCGTCAAACCAAGGCGCTTGACGGTGCCTGTGGAGATAGCGTTGATGTAACTCCCGCTATCTATAATCACCTTGCAAGCTTTCCCTTCCAGCCTACAAAATATGTGGAATATGGTGGTGCGACGCCAATCATCGCTCACCTGAGGCTGGGTAAGGATGCACCTGACTACACCCAAATGTACGTCATCCTGATATGAGGTACCAGGGACGTCAACCTGCTTGCCCTCCAATAACTCGTCAAAGAATTCCTCGGCCAATTCTTGGTCCGGCTCGTAGCTGACTGGCACCAACTCGGGCATGGGGTCACGGACCGGTGTGTCGGCGATAACAAGTGCTCCCCGGGTGGGACACTTGCTGGCAAAGTGGCCAACTCCACCACAAGTGTAGCAACGGTCTCGTGTCCCATTGCCCTGAGATGTTCCACCAATCATTGGACCCTTACCCTTGTCCTCTCGATGGACTGGGGGTGTAGGAAGAAGAGGCCGAGCTGGTACGGCAGGCTGATAAGGTCGAGTGGCAGGGATGGGTGCCTGCGGGCGAGGGGGAGGGTCCCTCGGAGGGAAAGTGCGGAGCCTAGGAGCAGTGGGGTCCTACCGAGGGGGTTCCGGGGGACGGGCCACCGGAAAGCGGCTATAGGAGGTAGGCGTGGTACGAGGGTCGGTCCCACGCTGATAAGTGAACCCCGGGCGCTGGACGGGAGCAAACTCCGCCTCGAACTGCTCCAACTCTAGAGCAACCTGGTATGCGTCTTCCAAGATGGTAACATTGCGGCGAAATAATTCATATTGGTAGTGGGGCCGCAAACCACGACGGAAGCGTGATACAGGCATAGTGCTCTCCTCCGTAACGCCACATCGCAAAAAGTACTCATCAAACTCCGCGATGTAGTCTGACACGGATCGGTCCCCTTGGGTGAGACTCTGCCACCTATCAATAAGTCGCTGACGGTACGTGGCAGGAAGGTACTTACGCCTAAGCTTGTCCTTCATCTCATCCCAAGAACCTACATGAGGCTCATGACGCTGAAAGAGTAAACTCTCTACATTGCTCCAGTAAGTCTGTGCTTGCCCTAACAACTTCATCTTGGCATACCTGATCCTCCGGTGGTCCGTCATCTCGAACCACTCAAAGTACCGGTCCATGCTGGCCTCCCAATCAAGATAGATCTTGGGTTCCAAAGGTTTGGACCCATCAAACGAGGGAGGGTCTGCACGGACGGTCCTGAGGATCCATTCGTCCTCATCATCCCTGTGTGGTCGGTGACCATGTCGGCGCCGGCCATTTCCCTCATAATCATTGTCGGACTGGTAGTCCTCAAAATGGGGGGCACGTTGCCGTTGCTCCTCAGCCCGAGGTGGTGCGAGCTGGGCAGCAAGCGCGGGCTGGGCAGCAGCCACGGGCTGGGCAACATGTGCCTGAGGGACCGGGAGAATGCCGGGTAGGTCTCGGCGAGGGGTTCTCTCCACACTCTCTAACCTTCCAACCAGACCTTGGACAGATCGGTCAGAAGCCTCAGCGCGGTCCTCCATGGCTTTGAATCGGCTCTCCATACGCTCGGTATGCTCCCTAAGAGTTTGCTCGGACCTATCCATGCGCTCCATGAGTAGGGCTATCATGTCCTCTAGGGAACGGCCTCCCGGGTTGGCACCTCGGTGTTCACCCATAGTGTCAGGGCGATGGTACTGGGCACCTCCACGGGTGGGCATGCAATGAGGCCTAAAGAGAACTAAGGGTGACTCACTAGACCTATATGGATGGACCGATGCAAGTTGAGGACCCTTGACTTAAACCGATATCCGGTACCTGGCGGAGTCCGGGGATCCGAAGATCCTCTCACGCAAGTGAATCACCTCCCCGATTGGCGTAACCTAACGGTCGGGCAACATCTTTTTATATATCGAATATTGGGATGCAATGCAAGACCTTGGACAATACTACCCTAGACTCAAACCGGCTCTGATACCAATTTGATGCGGGACAACTACGAGACTCGACTAGACAGACGACGCGACCAGCAACACACTACGACGTGGCACCGACGAGCTCCAGAAGAGACGAACTTGCCCCAAATAAGAAGCGCTACTCACAGTCGTCCCCATCAAGGGAAACGCAACGATTGTGCACGGTTGGGAAACCAGCTTTGAGACTTTGGGTAGTCGGCTCACTCTCGTGCTCGGAATGAGTCACGGGACGGGTTTCGCTCTCACAACTCACAGCAGTGATTAAAATTAAACTAGCTAGGAAAGATAACTACTCACATGCAGCGGCAGTAAAGTGCATACTAAATAAGCAGAAAGACAATAAGAGTGATGGGTGTACCTCCACGCTCACGGCGTGGCGACGACGTCCCGGCCGTGAACCGTCACTCCCGGTACAAACTAATATTTAATTACAGCAGTAAAAATAAACTACGGCCCACTCCACGCAGGGAGGTAAAAGGCCACAACCAGCTATCCGGGAGCGCCGTTCAGGGGTTGGCGGGCAGCAATGTGCGGTTCCGGGCGGTGGCGGGTAGCACGGTGGTGGCGCTCAATGTGGGGCCCACAAGGCTCCAAGTGGGCCCGACTACTGGGACAACGGCTTTTGGGCATCTTCTGGCAATGGCGACCGGAGGGAGAGTCCCTGGAGTGCCCCGGGTCGATCCCCGGGAGCGGTGGTCGCCGATGGTGAGTTGGGGAATTTATTGGGAATTAATCCCCAATGCTGTCCCGCAGCTCCGCTTCTGGTCAGATCTGCGTGCTTTGACGAGATCATCCGGTACGCCCAGCCATGATGTCAGATCGAGACGAGGTTAGCGCCGTTCCGAAGAGCACTCGAAGAACTTCAACATACTGGAGTTTTAGACCATCCAACGGTCTGAATGGAAATGAATAGCTCTGCAAACTGAGTGATGATTCTGTCCCGAAACTCAGAATCCACAGGGCAGACTAGAACCAGCCTGTTTATGGGCTTTGACCGTGGATCAAAGGAAGGAAGTAGAACCTGAGATTTTTATGGTGGGTAGAGGAGAGGGACATGGTGACACACATAGTTTTTTTGTAGGATTCTGATCACGTTTGGGGGGTTGGAAAAATCGTCTACCACAGACTATCTCGTTGGCCTGCTCACAGGCAGACTGTGAGGGGAACAAACTACTGACTGGGACGGGGGGCAAACGAACTCTGATCGCCGTGAAATTTAAATTGGGGATGTAGAAGACATGGGGAAACCAACCCTAAAAATATCAGCTCGATCCAACGGTCGGATCTGGAGTTATGGCCTCCTCTTCAAGTTTCAGATTTACAGGCCGGAATCCAGGATAGCAACTCGGAGAAGTGGTGGTGGCAGCTTGATGGCGGCACGAACGGCGGCGACGACGGCAGTGGACATTCACAATAGGTAGAGGGAGAAGAGAAGGGGAAGAGATTTGAGAGATAGGAGAGATTTAGATCTAGATCTGGAGAAGAGAGGGGGAAGGAGATGAAGAACACCAAGAACACTAGAAGAAAGAGGGGGGGTGCACACCAAGCATAATTCTCTTGAATTTTTCATTAGTTCCACACAAAATACAACAAGAGACTATAAATATGAAAACCCTAGATCTAGATCCAAGGACATCCACTAACACCAAAGGACATCCACTAACACCAAAGGACACCCACTAATATTGGTCAAGGGTGGGTGGGAGACAAGCATGGGGGACAAGGAGGGGGCATCCTCCACCTTTGTCTCCTTGGTCTAATAGTCCAAGTCTTCTAGAAGCCCATCTTGGGCCTCGGGCCAGCCTTTTAGGCCCACATATGTAGAAGTCCAATTGGGCTCCTAATAGTCTTGAGGCCCAATTTAGAATTTGGACCCCTTACATGAAGTGTAGCCCACATTACAATCTTGACCCAACTAGAAGTTAAAATACAAAATACACACTAATACACTCACAATAAGTAAATACATGGTAATACGCTCACAGTAAACATAGGAAAGTATCAACACTCAGGTAAGGACTCCATACTGTCGCCCAGCCACAACGATGTCGATGTCGACCGAGTCGTGCTGCGGGTCCGGTATCGACGGCTCGTTGAGTCGGGCCGTACTCGTGCTCTGGTGTCCTCACCAGACATTAGATGATGTTCCGCCTAAATGAGAGTAAATAGATGATGTTCCACCAAAGTGGGAGTAGATAAATGATATTTTCCTTAAGTAGAGAGAGAGAGTACGTGTGTGTGTTTTAGTTAGGGATAGGTTAGCGATTTTCACCTCTCTCACCCATCTTCAGTTAACAAGGGTAACGGCTTGATCAGAGTAGGGGCACAATGATTCTGTCTTGAAATTTGAGGGATATTACAATAAATATGATAAAGGTGGGGGGATGTAGGATATTTTTGAAAGATTTTAGAGATGTTAGGATATTTTTCATTTTTTTCATTAAATCTATATTATATGCTCTAAGAGAAATGGGCGGTTTTTTTCCGCCGGTTCAACCGTATCATTCCGACGGTTCAATCGCAATATTTAGCTTTTAAATCTGGCTCCGGTTCAATAATAATTTTTTCTCATGGCCGCCGCGCGTTCGTCTTGGTGGCGTTGGCTGCCGCGATTGCCTCTCTTCCAGTCGCGAAAGGTGGTATACCACTGCGCAACCGGGTTCCGGTGATGTGCTGTTCTCGAGGATTCTCCCCGTGGGGCACCCCAGCATCAGCCTTGTGCCGTAGCTCGACGACTGGGCGAAGAGCAAGAAGAACAGTCGTGTCAGTGAGCTGCAGGACCTCGTCAAGGAACTCCGAAAACGCAACAGGCTTAAGCAAGCCCGGGAGGTTTCAATCTTATGATCTCCCGCCACACGGCATCTTGCGTTCATTGTCCACACCCCCCACACTTTCTCCACTCCCGGTGAATTCAACATCTGATTCGGGATCCGTTGCATTTTTTCGCCCGTATCCTGAGGACCTGCGAGCCTCAGTTGGAGTTGTCATTTCTTTCCTCTGAGTTGCTTTCTCATATTTGGGTGCCAAAGAAACATCTTATTCTGGTGATTGTGTGTGCAATTTGTTTCTGTTCTGAAACGAGCATGCATAGTCTCGTTGGTTGTTCATTAGTTCAGAAACATAAATATTGACGTAGTTGAGAGGCTATATTCATGTATAGCAAGGTCTACCATATTGGTAGACTTCTAAAAAGCTGTTGGCTCTACAAAACTTGGGAATTCTGCCTGTATTGAGGAAAGAGAAGAGATGGCATTTATGTTTCCCTTGTAGATAGGAATTCACATAGCGGAGAGGTAGATGAATATGAGATATGAGGAGAAATCGAGAATATGTGGGAGACTTTCTATTGTGAAGATAAATGGCTTATGATTAATGTTTTGAGAAATGTCATCTTAGAAATCGCTCATAGCTGCTGTTGAAAAAGGTATCCAGCGGGTGACTTATTATATATGGAGGATAAATCTGCTTGGAGTCTCCAAACTGAAAAGAGAATTTACGTGAAAGAAGGAATTAATGTGATTGATCAATCTATTACAATGTTGGTGTGGATAGAGATAGAGTGGTGATGGATTCTGTACGGAATATCTCCATTGAACCACTATATAACTTGATAAAGGGGATAAGTCTTCAATATATAATGCCCTGGTTGGCCGGAGTATTAATTTTGATATAGTATTAGTTTCGATATTAATATTTTTTTAGCATAAATATTAATATTGATATTGATATATAAAGAGCATGAATGTTGACAATTAAAGGGGAAGAATTGAATCAAAAATGGAGGAAGGGGGAGGTGTTATTCTTGGACTCTCATAATTAAATCTAGATTGTATCATTTTTAATACAGGTTTAAACATATATTAAGTTAGGCGTATCACTCTGGAGCCCGACCATCCCCCGATCTATGTCGCCATCAACGAGATGTCCTTCTACTCCCAAGTGCGAGAAATGGTGGGGAAGCCTCGAGAGTACGTGGAGGAGCTTGCGACTGTTGCGTACCTCCTCTTCGACCTGGTGTAGGATGCGAGGGCCGCCCTGAGGTTTCGGGTCATTCTCTTACGTATTCCCAACTTTACCAAAATTATGACATTATATAGGAAAAATTGTCTGGAGGGAGGATTCAAGAACGAGGGGCCCCAGAATATGTAATGGATGAAATATCCTCTATCAAGTCATATGTCTATAATTTTGACGTATTGCTTCTTTCGATTGGTAGTGACAAGAAGAGCAAAATTGTTCTTCATTCTGGATCATCAATGTCTCTCTTAGGAGATGTGAGCAATAATTAATTTTGTATTACTCTTTTTGAACTCAGCATGTAAATGGAGATTTTGGACATTAAAAATTTGGTGATATTTACAGGTTTGGCATTAAAAGTTATATTGCAACCTGATATGTGGTGTTTGTTTGTGTAGGGTGGGGGCATTTCTACGGTCATAGAAACTATCAAAATTCTCAGATATCTTTGAAAAACTGGTAGAGAATAATTGATGCTATCACGTGTCCCCACACAGAACATTCAACCTCACATTTAGTGCTTCTTTTCAACAAATTATGTCCATTTATAATACATTCTGTCAAAACAACCGAGAGTGACACGGAATTTTTTAGAGGAACTTTGTTTTCAAATTATGAGTTCAAGATTCCAAATTGAAATTTTATTGTTAACAACAACACATCTAGAAAGTAAAGAAAAAAATACTAATTTTCTTCACCATACATTCGTTTAAATAATTGAGAACTTTATGACATAATCAAACTTAATATGCTTGCCTACCATGTCTTCATGTTTATTAAAATGTCTAAATTTTATCTAAAAATATATCAAATCAGTAAATGTTTCTCTATAACATATAACCTCTTTTATTTAACGGAAATAATTTCACAAAATAAACACGTGCGAAGCGCGTTTTTTTGACTAGTTAAAGTTAATAATCATTCGATGATTAGATTACCATTAATAAACTCTGATTCTAAATCCTAACACTAAGATTCTCTTAAGCAAAGACTCCATATTCAGTATGCGTGCCAACTCTCACTACTTTTTCAAGGTGGAGAAGTACAGCATTGACGCGGTTGGAAGAGTAGTTGAGTTTTGATTCTCATGGGAAAAAGGAACTTCCAACCATGGCTTTTAGACTCGGCATGACTCGGGTTGATTCGGGCGAACTGCATGATATCTGAGAAAATCAGATACATGATCCATCCCAGACCATCGAGTGACGAGTCGCTATAAATTATTTAAATAATAATATAATATCTAAATATTAATTTAATTTTTAAAAATAAAAAGATTATAATAACCATATAATGATATAATATCAATCATAGATCGTACATTTCATAGATAAACAACATTAAACTCTCTTGACAAATTTATTCATCTGATGTTTATATAATAACGAGTACGTACTTTTGATGAAATAGTAATTTCTACAATTTAAACTACAGCGTAAACAATCTAAATATTGTTAGAAATTTTAATTTTATAAAAAAATAGTAAAAGATCTAAACATGTGACTCGTTTGAGTCGGACCAAGTAGATTATGACTCGAGTGTATCACATCGGATCAAGAAAAATCTGATCATGTACGGATCGAAACCTTGTCTTAGACCGACCTTTTTATTGCTTAAAAAGGCAAGTAATATAAAATAATCTCACTATGCTAACCAGTGCATTGGAAGTTTTGAGCTTGGCAGCATTCACTTAATTATTCTTCGCCGAGGTAATGATCCATCTTAATTAGAAGAGAGGGCTTGGGTGAGTAACAGGAGGTAAGTGGAACTGTGTAAAGCTTGGGGGTTTTGACATATCCCTTAGGAAAAGGTTTTTGACAGTGAGCACACACAGATGGGAGGCTCCCCCCCCCCCCCCCTCCACTGTGGGTGAAGCCAAGTTTTGATGGACTTTGGGATGGGAAAGCTGGTGCAATCTCTCCCTTGAGGGCAGAAGCATTGGCAGTCTGGAATGGAACCCAAGAATTAGATCAGCTGTGGGGGCTTCCCCACACTTGGGCATGAAGCACCAACCATAATAACACCCCTGCAATGTAATCTGGTGTCCTCTGGATTAAGTGATTGCCATGAATGCAATGCCGATCCTTCTTAGTTTCCCCTCTCGATGGTGTCCATGGTACCTTATGCATCACATTTAATGGTCCGAAGCACATAAATCACATTCACATTGTTATTCAAAATACATAACCGAAGTCACATATGTTCCATCTATGTTTATTATCACACACATTCTCAAAACTATGCATGAATTGGATCACAATTATTTCGAAATTACGCCATCATGTGAAAGCTCATAAATCTACGCAGATCAAGAACATCCTTGCAATTTATTAGCATACTTTTACCGGCCGCTTTAGAATCTTGGTACTTATCCAAAAGCCCCAAAACTAGACACATTAATTATCTAAATCTAAACTACGATTAAATACATGTGAAAAACATGCATACAAGAATCAGAAGAAACTATCGAGAGAAAATTACTCTTGAAATCTTTCAAAATAACTGCTATACCCTCACCTTTATAGTATTTACTGTAAATACCAGTCAAATCTTTTAACGAAAGCCGTGATGTGTCTAGGGTTATTGCCCATGTAAATGACAGTAACTCACCCATGGATTATCATTTTACCCCCACTTTCATTAAAAGAATATATAGAGAGAGAAAATGGGCAGCGGCTACATACCCTCTTCGGTGCCGAGGAGACAGGGAGGAGGGGGAGAGAGAGATAGGTCGAACTACTTCAAACCGTTCATCCCCTTGGTGTTTGTCGGGATCGATTCTAACCAAAAATCAAGAGCTATCTCTACTCATTGTTTCTTGTAAAAGATCATGTATACAAAGCTTGACGTGCAAGAACACAAAAGAAGAACAATTGCCCATGCGGCTAAACAGTAGAGAGGAACCAGCACTCACATAGACATATTCACATCTGCATGAAACCTCAAAAGCTTTCACACCCACATAGCCATATCATACGATCTTGGGGGAGACGATGGAGCCCATCGCAGTTGGGGGTGCGATTGGAGCAGGTGCCCATCACAATCGGCGGTGGAGGAGCATAGGTTGGCGCAGTTGAAGCAAGTAGTGATGTCGGCGATCTTGGGGGAGACGATGGAGCCCATCGCAACTGGGGGTGGAGGAGCATAGGGTGGTGCGTTGGAAGTGGACAATGTCGTCACCAATCTTGAAGGAGACAGAGCACATTACTGTCGGAGGCCTCTGAGGAAGCAACATGTTGCTAATCTTGAGGTAGACAGAGCCCATTGCTACTAGAAGCAGAGCTAGTAGAGGAAGTAACAGGCCAAGCATAGAGGAGGTTTGTCTATGTGTGTATGTGGTTGTTTTGCTCTTGCTACTAGTGCAGAAAGAGGGGAGTGTTGAGTCCTTACCATGGTCGGTGGCCTTGCTTCCATTGTGGGGGTGGCCATCTACATCTCTCTCTCTCTCCCCCCTATGTCAGGTTTCGAAAGGCTACGACGAGAGTTGTCGCACACAAAGCCGTGAGGAGGAGGGCTATCGATGTGCGTTGCGGTGCTGTGGTTGTTGGATTCGTTGCCGTCTTGGTGTTTCTGTGGGCATTGTTGTAGTTCTTTTCTGGTTCGTTTATATCTTCACTAATCAAAGTGTGGTTGCTTGCAAGGGACAGATGAAGAGGGAAGGGAGAAGCATGGGGTTGGTAGTCATACTTCTCGCTATGCATGTAACGTCCCGACTCGTAGACCAGGTCCAGTCGTAAAGACTCACGTCGGATCCCGATCGAGACGTCACAGTGGGACAACCCAAACGGTACATTATGGTTGAGAATTTAACATAAACACTGAGATATTAATGTAGCGGAAATAAAATTTCTCGAATCAGCAGCTTACATTCAAATATCTACATCCACATAAAATCGAAATAAAGATAACAATTTCACAAGTCATTACTACGTAACCGAAATTTCACACATATTTTTTTTTCTAACTGACAGACATAACTACCTAAGACAATACTCGTAGTAACTCCAAGCATCGATCAGTCTACTGCGAGATCACTCCTCGCTTTCTTCTACCGCTTCTCCTGAAAATGTTCAACGGTGTGAGTCTACGAATAGACCCAGTAAGAGACTAGCATAGTCCCCAATCATAACATGTATAAACACATCCAAAGTGATTTATGGTATTTCATTTCATAATTTATTCTTAGGCATAATGTCAATTAGATAACACATGAGGTTAATACATTTAACCCAATCTCAATTTCTATGATCATAAGTCATGCTATTAATATTTTACAAATACAACGTGTTCATTAAAACTTTATTCTATCAATGACAAAGTAAATGATAATTCATCATTTGTAAATATAAACAATTACAGTGTAATAACAGTAAAATGCAATAATAATTCAGTAGACAGTAATACTAATTTCACTATGTTCAATGAGCAGTAATAGTAGGCAGTAACAGTCATTTCAATATCAATTCAGTGCACAGTAATAATAGTTTCAATATCAGTTCAATAAGCAGTAACAGTAGTTTCGATTTCAGTTCAGTGAGTAGTAATAGCCATTATAATAATGACTCAATAAACAGTAACAGTAATTTCAATTTTAATTCAGTGAGCAGTAGTAGTCATTTCAATAATGACTCAGTAAACAGTAGCAGTCGTTTCAGTTTCAGTTCAGTAAACAGTAGTAGTCATTTCAATAATGACTCAGTAAGCAGTAATAGTCATTTGAATAATGACTCAGTAAACAGTAGCAGTCGTTTCAATTTCAGTTCAGTAAATAGTAGTTTCAATTTCAATTTAGTAATTAATAACAGTAATATAACTAGCCAGACACAGTGTCCAAATCACTCATAGAATGACAGTCAGTCGGTACTCGATCACCTAGGTAAATAGTGATGAGTCTTGGTTACTGCGCAGAACCGGGAGAAGTCCTATCCACCTTAACCAGTGGTACTTGTCCACCTCCAGGATTTCAATCCCCGTTACCCTCGGGGCCAGTACAGTGTGAACCTCCCCATAGGGGCATTTCTATAGTCCCCCTATGGTGGCAGTGTCTATTTGGCAGTACTAACGATATGGTAAAAATATATATATATAACTTATGTGAAATGGACACATGCCACTCAAAATTCATGCTGTGAATATTAATATACCAATACTGAAAATCCCTTTTTCTTTTTCTGAAATTCTCAACTTATTTAAATATATTGACATATATATATCCAAAAATTTACTAATTCTGTTTACAGACATCATAATGCAATGAAATTTCAGAAAAATCAACACATTTACAGGAATGATCGAAACATAAATTTGTCATCATTTTTCAGACTATATATATAATTTTCTAAGATTAATTATTCTCCATTTATATATCAAAATTTATAATTATGTTCTCAAAACTAAGAGTCCATTGAAATTTTAGAAAAAAAATAAATTTACAGAAATGATCAATGTAGAAAATTTCCATCACTTTTTAGTCAGTAATTATATTTTTTTTCAGAATTACTTATACTCCAACATGAATCAAAAATTGACTAAATTTATCTACCATATTCTGGAGATCATTAAATTTTTACTGCATATCACATTTACATGTAACATTACACAAAAAAATTTTCATAAATTTTCATGCAGTAATTTAAATTTTTCTAGAATTACATGTATTTCAAAATATATCATATATTGACTAAATTTAGTTACGATGTTCTGAAATTTATCAAATTTTTACTGTATATCAAATTTACATATAGCATTACACATAAAAGTTTTCATAAATTTTTATGGATAAATTTGAATTTTTTATAGAATTATATAAATTTTCTTATGCATGAAAAATTAACGAAATTTATCCAAAGTACACTAAAAATAACCATACTTTTTCAAACCATCATTCATAGCAGAAAACAACCATTCATAATAGAAACATTATTTTTAAAAACTCTTAATTATTTTTCACACTGTATTTGTAATATTTTAATAGAATAACAAAAATACAACATGAGTGATAAATCAACTAAATATAATCCAAATGATCAGGAAATTATTAAAATTTTACAGAATGTTCTTCCAGTCATAAGTATCATATATAAAAACTTTCATTATTTTTCATTCAGTATGTCTAATTTATAAAATTTTATATCAGTTTCTAAATTTTACAATAATTTACGATGCTAGCTTTTAAATAGATAAAGTTATCCAGAATGATTACAATGACTAAAATATACTGAGAATTAACTTATGAATATCACATGTCAGTTCTGTAATTTTCTCAGAATTTTTCACAGAATATTTATATTTATTTAATTTTTTAATTATTTATTTAAACATTGGTAATTATACCAGTAAAGATTCTGTTATCAGACTAAGATGAAATTTTCATCACTCACTTCTAACATGTATTTTAGTTTTATGGTAAAATTTCCAGAATTTTCATATAGTATTTCTATTTATCCCATAATTTTATACCTCTAATAAAATATCAAAAATTATGTAATATCACTTACAGACATCAATAATTATTTATATTTTCAGAATACAACAAACTCAATGTAATAACATTTCTATGAAATTCTAAGATTTTTATGAACATGATCTCTAATTTCGGTAATTTATATATAGTTATATATATATATTATCTTGTATGAAAATTCATTAAAATAAATATCGTAATCTAAAAATCATGAAAATTATTCTACACATGGGATTCACAGTAAGATGCATTCCTGCAATTTGAGGTGATTTAATATCATCCTTTTAATATTTTAGTATAATTGATCACCTTTAAGATAATATTAAAATATTCATAAACGTAAAAGTAAATTGAATCAGACATGAAAAATTTTACAGAGGACTCATAAAAGCATATCACATGATTCTGAAAGTTTTCTAAATTTATCATACACCGTTACTAATTTTAAGACATTAATCACTTAATTATACCATTAATCACATGCTTTAACTTAATGATATCATGAAAATTCGACTAATCTATGATCACCCATGGTGACATAAGGATCTCTGGATTTAACTATATCTAAAGATATTAATTAACATACCATAAATCATCTTAAACATGCTAATCCATACTAATTAAGGGGATAAAAGCTTAATCACTTACCTTAATGACGTATTAACAACTCTCTAATTAGCCTTCCAGCCTTCTCCTTCTGCTCCTCACGTACTCAGCTCCCAAGAAGAACAAATGAAGCCCCCTATGGTGCTATTTATAGGGGTTTTCTCCTAATCCATCTTAACCCTTCATTTAATCAAGGGTGGAGATTAATTCTTTAATTCAATGTTATTTAATTATAATTTTAACCTTCAAACCTCCACCAACCCCACTCAGCCTAATATTTTGACTAACCCTGATTTTCTTTTTTTTTTATACATAAGGCACATGGAACTTGACTAAATGAATAGGTTTAGACTGAGAGAGATTAAATAAATGAATAAAAATAATAAAATAAATTTTTTTAAATAAAACATGCCGCAAAAGAGGCCGAAAGAGGAGGGGGGGCGAGGTGGCGCCCGCCCTCACGCGCGTTCGCTTGCGCGCGCTTGCGCACGCGGGCGGCCGCGTTGGGGTCGTCCCCGCCGACCCATTTTTTAATTTTTTAATAGTTTTTTTATATTTTACCCGTATTCTTTTATATATATATATATATATATATATATATATATTTTTCTTTAACAATTATCCCTCTCCTATTTTTTTAAAACAATTAGCCCCCCAATTATTTTTTAAACTTTTGTTTATTATTATTTTCCTTCATTTTCCTTTAACTTTTAAACCTCTTTATTTTTATGACTAAAATAAATATAATAAATTAATAGTTTATACATTTAGGCATAATTTTTTTAAACAATTAAAATACTAAAAATTTGTAGGGCATCACAATGCAGCAAGGCAGTGTTGATATGGGCCTTCGCCAACCTTCTCAGGGGCGACAACCACCTCGTCCCCCTCCACGTCCAGTTGTCGCACATAGTGTCATCAGGAGGAGGGCCGCCAATGATGCGCCGCGGTTTGCCAGCGACTGTCGCCGCCATCTCCTCCCCTTACCCCAACCTTCACCTCACCCCCTCTGTACTTTGCTATGATGCCCAAGAAGAGAGAGAGAGAAAGAGAGAGAGAGAGAGTTGACTAAAGTGGGAGAGAGAGAAAGAGTCGACTAGAGTTAAAGGTAGGTTAGTTGTTTTCTCCCTCTTAACCCACCTTGAGTTATGGTTTGTGACAGATCGGTGATGATAGGAGTACGGTGCGACCTTCATAAAGATTTTAGGGGTATTATGATAAATATGATAAAGATAGGGGTATAGTTGTTATTTCAAATTATTTCAGAGGTATAGAAGTAATTTTTCCAACTTTCGATAGTTTCTTAGTGATTGACGACAACTGGGAATCTAACTTGCAATTGGTGATCAGGACAATTGACAGTTCTCAAGAAAATCAAAAAACACATAATACTAGAAAACTCAAAATGTCCGATAGATATCAGAAGACTATTGATAATTTCTAGAGAGCCATTGACAATTATGCCACATAAAATTGTCATCTTGAGCTCCATTTATCGATAGTTACTATAAAACTGTTGACACCGATAGTAAGGTTTTAAGATGATGTCTTAGAAACTCGATCTAAGTAATAACAGAAAAAATTACATCTATATCCTTAAAATCTTTCAAAATAACTTGTATATCTCTACCTTCATGGTATTTACTGTTAAACCCCTTAAATCTCTTAACCAGAGATCTCATGCCCTTGTGGTTATATTCGGACCAGACGATGGTAATGGCCCATAGGAGTGGACCGTTTTACACCTAGATGAGTGTAACATCTCGAAAAAAAATAAGACTAAATTTTAAAAAATATTTGTAATTCATAACTCTAATATTTATTTATTTATTTATTTCATGTACACTAAGTCCCTCAACTTGGTAGACGATAGCTAGACAGAATGGTGAGAAGTTAAACGGAGAGGGGGAGACATTAGATGATGTTCCGCCTAAGTGGGAGTAAATCCTAAGTGGGAGTAGATAAATAATTTTTTCTTTAAGTAGAAAAGGATAGACAATGTTCCATCTAAGTGGGAGTAGATAGACGATGTCCCGTCTAATTAAGTAGAAGGACATAAGCGATGTTCCATCTAAGGGGGAAGCAGTCAGACGATAATGTGGTCGAGAGAGTTAGATGATATAAAAAGTAGATGAAATATCGTCGAAGTCAAAAGCATTAAATAAAGCGGCATATTAGGTGAATTGTTTCTATCGTCTTCCAGATAGATGATATATTAAGGGATTAGACAATATATTGAGCGGATAAATGATATATTAAGGGATTACATGACATATTGAGTAGATAGACTATAAAGTGAAGAAAAGACAATAGGAAGGATAAATGATAAGAGATTTAATGTTAGTTAATTAGTTGTCAGAATATGGTTAGACAACAGAATCATCAAGAAATTAAATATATGACTAGACTTAGACTGTGCAACTAGAGGATAAACTAGGCAATGAGAGTAGACGACGTCTAATAAACGACAAAAATCTTAGAACTTTGACCATGCCAAACTCTCTTTGGACTTAAATAATGCTAAGACGTAACAATATTAGATTTTCCTTGGATTCGAATACTGCGAGGATCCCATTGGATTTTATGCAAGAGTTGAGGTTTAATGACCAAACGATTAGAAGAGAGTGCCAGAGCATGGAGCATGTCTGCAGACATGGGAGTGATCTAATAGTCTGACTCGACAAGTAAGGGAGTAATGAAGGGGTAGACCCTAACCAGAACAGAGAGAGTTATATAGATCCTACTCTTTTCCTTTCTCTTAGCTCTATCCTTCTCATTTTCCTTGGCTTCCTACACTCCCCAGAGCATTTTTGGAAGAGCATTGTTGTCTCATAGTGGTAAGTCTCTTACGAGCTTCTCAGATCATTATCCAACATCTTCTCTTTTATGAGACTTGGTTCCATGTTCCTCTAACATCTTATCCTTAGGGAGAACGAGAGAGAGAGTAGGGGGAGATGTGTGAAGGGAAGGGCAGAAGGCTTAGAGTTTCCAACTTCTTTGAGATAAGATTTGTAACCACGAATTAGACGGGAATGCATTTGTTTGGAGAGCGCCACATGAAGAATGAAGAAGTGGGCAGATGAAGATAGAAGGTCAATGGAGTACCAAGTTTGTGACCTTGTAATGGTGAAGCTGATCCCTGCACAACACAAGTTCACTCGCAAAGTGCACATGGGCCTTGTTCGAAGATATGAAGGCCCATTCCCAGTCACCGAATAGGTAGGCAAGGTGTCGTATAAGGTGGAGCTACCTCCGTGCCTCCATATCCATCCAGTATTCCATACGAGTTGTCTATAACCCTTCCACACCGATCGCCATGACTTGTCACGTGGTTTATCGATGAAGTCTCCTCCCATCGTCTCAGCCATTGAGAAGCGGGTCGACACCATCCTTGTAGAGCGAAAACGACGCCTCTCAAGTGACATGGAGTAAATGGAGCCACTCGTCCTGTGGAAGGGATTGCCATATTCTGAAGCAAGCTAGAAGCCTAAAGCTGCACTGCGTTAAGATGAAGACATAGTTCGGGCATTCAAGCGTCTGTCGATGAGGACGTCAACATCTTCAAGCGGGGGAGCCTGTCACAACCGGCATGTCCAAGGATGTCCTCGGCTCATGGCCATTTCTTTCTTCTTTGTATAACTAATGTAAATATGATGTTCTAGGTTTTTTGACCCTCTCCACACGATGTTTTATGTCTGGGCATGGCTGAGGCCTAGATCTTCCTAAAGTATAGTAAGGGTAGAAGAACTTGGACTCGCTCAAGTGGGGCCACGGCCAGTCGGCTATGCATTGTTGTCCATTTTCACCCAAGCCTACTCCCCTGAGTCGTTCACCTTCTTGCACATCATTTCAAAGTAATACAAATCGTCCTTAGACGTTGATTAACTCGTGTGCCTCTTCGTGTGGGTTGCTTATCTTGTGTCACATTGTGCAATTGACGCGCGGTTGCATGTCGATTGGGTAACCCATGTGCGAGGTTTGCGCAGATGCCGCACGGCCCAACAAGTTGGCACAGTGACATGTTGCTACTGTGAGCGGAGTGGTCCTCCACAGGTGGGACCACTTTCTCCTGAGTTCTCCTTTCTCTCTCTCTCCTCTTCTATTCTCTTAGGCCCACTTTGATAATAGAGCGGGTGGCCTCCCCGAGGTGACTTGCCTGCCCCCTATTCCTATCCGACCCTGATTAAGCCATTCCACCTATTTTATAAGAATGAGAAATCCACCATAATCTCTATCCGACCTTGGTCAAGTCAAAATGAATCAAACTAGAACAACTCACCCGACCTCGAGTAAGTCATCCTAACTGAGCTTATTCCATTATCAAAGTTGGCCTTAGGGACTCTTTGTTATTACTATTTGAATAGGTTTAAGTAGAGTTGGGACTTAAAAAAGAAAATCTGAGTTTTTATTCACTTTTTACTTATTCTACCTTATTAACTCATGCGTCATTAAAGCAGAATAGGAATGGGATCGATAAAATCGGGTGAAAATTGACGAATATGTCACCCCAAATTTTTGCCATCCCATTAACAAAGAGGCCCTTAAATAACTCTCATCGCTTGGAACACATACACATGCACACCGACACCTACACACATGCACTGTTCATCCAAATTTCACATTTTTAAATATTTTTTAAATATTTTTAATAAAACCTATTATTTTCATAACACTTATTAACCTAAAAAAAACTTTAAAAGAGTTCGTTAAGTCATGCATTTACATTTTCAAATATTAACCTTTTTATCAACCAATCATTCTTAAGATGTCACATACCATGTGCGCTATTCATGTGCATATTTTTATTTTTATCTATGTTTAAAATATTTTTATCACATTCTACACAATAATGAGAGTATACTATCTAAAGATAATTTTTAAGAGACATTATTAGGGGTGCTAATCTTATTTTCAAAATTTGCATAAACTACAACCTTACTTCTTTATGTTGATGGTATATATTCAATAAACACACCCGTTGGTCTTTTAACATGAATTTTGTTTATCAAATGACTTAATTAGAGAAGGTGATTAAAAAGTTGTAGCTAGCGTAATTATCTTATTAATAGTTTTAGTTTCAGATTAATTGGATAATCCTATTAAAATTTATACCCATCCAAATTTTACCTAAGTCCATTACATCAATGGACTTCTGAATTTGGGGTGTCACAATATCACTTCACAATTTTTCTAGTAATACAAACTATGTACACCATTAAAATCTATCTCAAGATGAAACTAAGGGCGCGTTTGGAACAGATTGAGGGTGGAGGGATTTTTTTCAAAATCCCTTAGAGAGAGAAGAAGCACCTTTTAAACTTCGTCTGGGAACAAATCCGTTGGGGATTCCAATCATTGGAATCCCCAACAAGGTTTAAATTTTATCAAATGAACATAGCATTTCTCGGTTTTTGTGAGAATGTGATTTTATAGTGGAGAGAGAACTAGACACAAAAGTGTCCAATTTTTATAATCCGTCGAACCAACATGAGAGGTGTTTCTCAGACTTTTACATGATGGATAATCTCTGACACTGTAGGTTTTTGTACAGATATGGGATTTCAAAATTTTCTCCTTCCTTGATAGTGTTCTTAAACGGGGCCTTAGGTAATTTTTAGAGATTTTTTAATTCTCTTCCCTTTCTCCTTATCTCTCTTCAAATTTTAAAATTCGACATAAAGTAAAAGTTGATGGGACATCGGGACATTTGAAAAAAAATTTGGAGGAGAGATTCCAATAATTAGAGAACTTAAAATTAATCTCCTAAGTCCTTTCCAAACGCGCCCTAAATATCAAGAGATTTTAGAAGATCCCAACATAATAGAGGATATGTTTTCCACGTCCCAGGGACACAAAAGGTGTGATGCCACTATAATTAATTAATTAGTATTTCTATCTCTCAACTCAAGTGTCCTATCGAATTAGAGAGAGAGTGGCTCCTGCGCTCTAGCTCATAGTTTCGTATCCCTCTCTAGCTCATAACTCATATCTCTCTCTCTATTGTGTCTACCTATATCTTTCTCATAATCCGATCTCGCTTCTTTTTGCTCGCATAGCCCATACGGCCATACCGAATGCTCTTCTTTGGCGGCCACCAAATTCTGACTTCCTCCGACGGCGCTGGTCGGAAAGCGGGGTGAAGGTGGAAGCGGCTCTGTTGGAGGCTTCGGATAGAGGATGGCCGCCGCCGCCGCCGCCGCCGCCGCAGTGCTCCATCTGCCCAGCTCGAGCTGCGCGGCAAACGTAAGTACTTGGCAACTAAGAACCGCATCCGCTTCCATCTCTTCCCCTTGGCCACCCATCCATCTTTTGTTCTCATTGCTGCAATTGTTCTCGATTGTTTTAACAGTATGCTCCGCCGGGGAAGAAGAACCTGTCGAAGAATCCCTTCGCTGTGTCTTTTTCTCCGTCGCCGTCGCCGGGTAAGAGGCGGGGAGTCGTCAGAGTCCAGGCCTTCTACAATCCCTTGGAGGACCCCATCTTCAAGGAAGCTCTCAAGGTGCTCAAAGCCTCAAACACGGACCCGCTCTGGTTTTTTTCCTCCCCCACCCCCTTTTTCCCCCTCCTTATTTGCGCTTTTCTTCTATTTTACTTGCTTAGTTTTGAGTGCAATCTACAAACGGTTGTGCGCGTTTGCTGCTTGAGATTGAAAGTGTCGGTTTTGTGAGCAAGAAGAGATGAGTTTTACTGCAATATTCACAATTTACTTTGTTTGCTAAACTTTCTAGTCCTCAGTATGGCCAACATGACCATCTTAACTAAAGTCTAAAGGTAATGGAAAATTCCAAACAATGTATTGCTGCCAAGTGCTAATTACTGTAAGGCAGCCATGTTGCACTGTCTAATGTTTACTTGGTCCTTTCAGCCATGATGGGATAATTTCTGATACCTCACTTTCTGTCAGATCCATAGTCTAGTGATTCTGGCACAAGCTTGCTGTTTCTTCCTCAATAGCAGGTCCTTCACACCTTTAGCAGTCATGAGTCCCATGACAGAAGCTTATGTTAACAGAATGACCCCCTCCTGGGTTTCCAGTCCCAAAATTGAGTACTTTTTTTGGAAGTGGGTGATAACACATACTGTATTAAAAGAAAAAGAGAATGTACAAGAAAGTAAGTGTAGGCTCTCAAAAAAGGCCCCTATACAAAAGACACCAAGGAGGTGTAGACTGGCCTACACGCTCAAGAAAGACAGAAGGGGAGACAAAGACAGAAGGGGAGACAAGGGCCCGTTAAGATTACAAGACACCCTCCCCCACACCCTCACCCTCTTGCAAATAAAAGATGCCACACTATCCGGGGGCCTAGCTTCCCTTTTAAAGACTGGCATTCCATTCACCCCAAGGAAACCACAAAGTAGCATGCCAAGATTGAGCACTTGATCGTAAATTCCATTAAAGCAATTTTGTTTCAGGTCTGGTCACTCGTTTATGATTATTGGCATATAGAGGACCAAATTATTGATGCATCGAACTTGTCTCTTTCTCTCTATACACATTCCTTTTTCTCAAAGTATAAGGGGAACTATCGAGCGCCTCTCTTTAGGTGCATAAATGTGAACCACACAATCAAAGAATGTAGTCTTCCTCTTCTCAGTTGGGTGGGACTGTAGAACTTTGTGACGGACCCTTTCCTGTCTAATTACCCTTCAACTATTTTGCTCCACTTATTCGATAGTTGATAACTGATTCATCCAGTCAAATTGCTTGTTCATTAGATCAATCTGATCCAAGATGTATGAGATAAGGTTTATCATCATGCCCCAACAACTCTGCAACATGTCGATCTCCTTCCGTGTTCAAAAGGAGCACGAGAGAATTGCTACATTTTTCTCTTCTACATTAGGAGCCATATAATGAATCCCACCTTCGTTTGGACAAATTGATCCTGCCATTCTCACAAGCCAAACAGAGACTGACTATGAAAGTATGCAAAATCAAAGAAGTCAGGCTTCGGGCATCTTTTTTATGAATGTTTTTAACATTTCTGAAAATTTTATAATCTTTTTAGTATGTCACATTTTTAGCATAGTAGCCATCAAAATGTCTTCCACTGTACTGAAAGAATTTGAGAAGAAGATCATGAATTAATATAAAAAACTTAAATATCTGATATCCGAAATTTCAGTCGCACTGATTGATCAACACCATGTTTAGTTTGCTTGTTTTAGAAGTAGATATGGTACTTTGAGTCCATGCAGACATGATTGTTCGTTTATCTTCTTTTCCAGGAGCCAGTTGCTTTCATGGGTGGCATGTTTGCTGGTCTTCTGAGGATTGATTTAAATGAAGAACCTCTTAAGGAATGGATTAGTACGACGGTGGAAGCTGCTGGAATTACAGAGGAAGAAATAAGCACAGAATTGAAAACAGATGAGGATGCCCCTCAACAAATTGAGATAGAGTGAAAACAGTATTATCAACGTTCTGTAGAGTTATCTTTATCATCTTTTATTTCTCTTTCTATCTCTTCTGACTAATTTTCTATAAGCTGTGGACATGTTGTCTAGACTCCGGAGTTCTCATATTTTGATTATGCACTGGAAATATGAATTTCTCAGTTTACATAGATATTGTATATTCCTGAAGTATTGAAAGTGAGTTTTTGAAGTGCTTCTATGCCAGTGGATATTTTCACTGTGTAGCTAACTTCTGAGTTTACATACATATCATATTCTACTAATCCCCCCTCCCCCCCTCAAAAGGATAAGGGACCTGACAACTTTTGCAGCGCATTCAGTGTTCATATGCACTCTATGCAGATGATAAGGAGGTTGGTTAAATCTGGTCCTTCACTGAAATGAATTAAGTTTCATGTGTCTTTTCCCAAACATTTGTCTACCTTCGAAGGAAAGATAGGCTGTTGTTCTCCTCTTTAGAGGTAAGCTTTGGGCACAACCTCTTTGTTGGTATCACTGCTTTAAATACTCCGCTGGAGATCAGTTGACATTGTTTTATGGAGTGTTCGCTTGCTGTATTACAAAGAAGCATCAGTGCGGATTTTGATAATTTTACTAATGGCAGATATCTGATTATGTTCTATCTATTTGCATATCAATGCATTGGAGAATCTGTTGTTATGACAAGTTTGATACGAGTCAGAACCTGTAATAAGAATCCATCTCTTTCATGCATAGCCTCCGTTGAGGCGTTGACTAATGTTATTTTTACGCATGTTAGCATATGCAAATTTGAAGACTTTATCCTCAAAATGTATATACAATAGAAGGGCTATAACGAGAGTTCCCCGTTTTGCACTTAATATGTGTCCTTTTTAAGATGATATATGAAATATATATATATATATATATATATATATAACAAAGATATTTATAACAATACATGGCGGAGTTTAAGTTTGAAAGTTGCGAATGTCTCATTGAGGAGGGCATATCTTGTCACCCTATTAACATCCATCTATCCCATCCACCACGGGGTCCAACCCTCCAGGTCTGTCAGACCGCGTGCCGACCCAACACACCTCTTTTCTCAACAGAGGCCCACCGCAGCTCCAGCACAGGCAACGCACTCGCACGTGTCTTCTCCGTCAATGGCCACGGGGCACGTCTATCGCAACGCATTAATAATGAATGGTGCACTAGTCTGGCAACGAGGGGAGGATGACACCCACATCACTCTCCCTAACAGGGTAGCCTCACTCCCTCTCAAGCAAATCCATTCACATTAATGGCCGACGAGTCTTGTCGTATTAACGGCGAAGATGCCCCTCTGGCATGGAGACGACGAGTCAACGTTCATGTCTCTTTATCTTGTCAAACACGTGAGTTGGGTGGTTCACGTCTCCTCTGACCACAATAATCCAACGGTCAACTCCCCTACTGGCGACGGTGTAATACCCTGTCCCAATAGTCAAGAGGTACACAACTCCACCCTCTTGAGTCCACTCTCTCTCTCTCATTATTGTTTGATTTGACCGTCAGAAGATTATCTTATGGGATAACCATTAGAGTTCCTTATGACTCTTTGTTGGTGGCTGCATGTCTCTATCAGGTTCAGTTCTCCTTCTCGATCAAATAAAATATTAAAGATGTGGATCGTGAATTGGACAATCCCTTCCCGACCGCTACAATAATCGTTTCCATCCGGAGGGTCATGTGCATCAATGAACTCGTGTGAACGGTAAAATGGGGGAGAAATCGAAGTACCACGAGCAATGGTAAAATGTTGATTTTAATTTTACTTTTGTTGTCGATGATTTTTATGGGAAAAAAAGAACGGATAAGTACATGTTTATCCTTAGAATCCTCCATATTTTATCGTATACTCTTATATTCTTTATAATACTATGGATACCGCATAATGACAATATTTCATCACATATACCCCCGCTGTTACCAATCCTTTGTTTAGTTTAATTTTAGGTAGATTAAGTTGAAAAAAAATTAATCTACTTTCGTTTAATCTTCTAACATAAATAATATTAAGATTAAGATATATATATATCTCTTTATAATCTTTCATATATTTTTTAAATATCTCTTTAAAATATTATATGTTACATGTTTAAGTGCCGTTTTGTTAGTAGAATATCGAGAACATACATTTAACCCGATAAGAGAGAATTGTGGGAGGCCCACACTCTTCCCTCACACATATTCTTCTTAACCAGGGTCGGGCACCGTATTTGACTATGTGAGATCGAACATAGTATTTCATCCAAATTTCAAAGAGGGCCTAAAAGAATGTTTCGTTAACTTTGATATTGTTAGAATATGAGAGGTACAACTGAGTAATATTCTTTAATATAAGGATATACATCATAATATGATAATTATAAAGATATAAAATAGAATACACAAAATTTCATAAGTATACGTATAATCATCTTAAGGGCGCGTTTGGTACAGATGTTGGAGAGGGATTTTCCCCTCTCCAATCATTGAAATCTTTCACTTTTTAGAATCCTTTCCAAATGAAACAATATCCCATCAAACTTTTTTTGAGACGGATTTCGAGATATAGAAAGAAAAAGAGGGAGAGTTGACAATCTCTAAAAACTCTCTAAAAGGAGATTCTTCTCTCTCTAGAGAGATTTTGAAAAAATCCCTCTATAAAGAGAGTGCCCAAACGAGCCCTAAGAAAGAACTCTCCAATCTCCACCGCCTATGCCAATTGCCAGCAATACATTTTGGTGTGCGGACTTCTATGTACTAGAGCAGTATCATCCGTAGAATAAAAATAGAGTTTTATTCTTTTGCGAGAAAAAAGGGCTCTACTGTTAGGGAGAGTGAAGTGGTGAGGTGACTTGTATTTGAAAATGGGGTGGGATGACTTATCGCGCGAGTAAATCACCCGACCTTGATTAAGGAAGAATAGGTGTGAGGAGAGCGGGTGAGACCCGTCTCTCTCTCTCTCTCTCTCTCTCTCTCTCTCTCTCTCTCTCTCTCTCTCTCTCTCTCTCTCTCTCTCTCTCTCTCTCTCTCTCTCTCTCTCTCTCAGTTGGATAATTCAAACCTATCCTATAAGATTACATCCCAAATATAACATAATATAAATACAATATGAAGAAAATAAAATACATCTACGTTATGCATCCGGATGCATCATGTAGCCCTTTTTCCTAAAACCGGCCATTGTTTGGATTGGTTTTAAGTAATTAAGTTCAAAGTTCTAAGGTGGTGAGGTGGTGGAACCCCGTGCCTTAGCACGGTGGTTCATCCCTTCTCCCCCCTCTCTACCTTAACTCGCGTCTCCGTCCCAAGTTGCGAGTATCTCAGCTAATTCTCTCCTAAAAAAATGAGTATTTATCAAAAAAAATTCTAAGGTGGACTTCACGACGTGACATGTATGGTTGTGGTAACTATTGGATATTTTTCTGTGGACTCTTTTCAATATGAAATATTGTGTATAAAAGTATCTAGATAAGTATATTTATCTACCCAAAAATGAATTAATTTAACTTTAAATAAATATAAGAGAAATAATTACTACACACCAGGTGCAAACTCCGCTATGGCAGCAAATATAAAGTACACCTGGTGTGCAGCAAATATTTATCTTTTCTCCCCAATCTAAGGGAGATTTTAATTCCATTGGAATGAGAGGATGCAACAAGAAGCCCACTCATACACGGCCCACGAAACAACTGTCTTTAGGGATCCATATAGATTCCATTTGACGCCCTTCCACGAGAAGCAAAGAGCGCTGCCCACGCCAGCAATGGCACCGGAGGAGGAAGGGGCGGACGCCGGCGGAGCAGCGGCAGATGCTGCAGGGCAGGTGGTGGTGCAGATGGGTTCCTACGCGGCGGGGGTGCAGCTGGTGGACGACGCGGCGGCCGAGATCATGCTGCTGTGGGCGCTCCAGCAGCCGACGCTCTCCAGGCCCAACGCCTTCGTCCGCCAGTCCTCCCTGGAGCTCCGCCTCGACGCCTGCGGCCACCAGCTCACGGTCCTCCAGTGCCCTTCCTCCATGGCAAGTAGCGGAATCTCCATTAACGCGTACTGAAATAGTCCATCAGCTCAATACTTGGTGAAAGGGAACATTTTTGTTTCTCTAACTTGTGCCTCCCTGCCATGGTGGTTCTGAAGAGCAATCCAGGGGTGACGGGAGCGGTGATGTGGGACAGTGGAGTGGTACTGGGCAAGTTCCTGGAGAACGCCGTGGATTCCAGGAGGCTCGTTCTTCAAGGGAAGAAGGTTGTCGAGCTCGGCTCCGGTTGTGGTCTGGTCGGGTAAAAGTGACCTTAAATCCCCTCAAAGATGGTTTTTTTCATCAGTCACAATTGTTCCCTCCATGTGAATTGCACGTAGGGTTTGGATTCATTAGAGTTAATTCTGTCGTTGGCTTTAAAGTTAGAGCATTAAACAGAAGGATCTGATGTTTTCCTTCAGATGTGTGGCAGCTCTGTTGGGTGCTCAAGTCATACTCACTGATCTACCGGACAGGCTGAGGCTCCTAAAGAAGAATGTGGAGGTAAATGTGAAAGGAAGAAATGCGCGTGGTTCAACAGAAGTTTGTGAGCTCACATGGGGAGATGATCCGGACTCTGAGCTAATTGAGCCCCTGCCTGAGTTTGGTATGCCCCCTTTAGCTGTTCTAGTCTCCTCATTTATTCTTTGTCCTTTCCCTGTGCCATGCCCTGATGATCCCCTACACTGTTGCATTTGTTATCCTAAAGCTTCAATAGAAACTCCATGCAGAAGAGGAGGCTTCACTTTTTGACATATGAGAACTACCACCATGCTACATCCCATGTTTTCTTGCTCTAGATTGTGTTGTATTGAAAAAGAGAAAACCTTAAGAAGGATCCTTGTGATTGTGAGACACTTTAGACCCAACACAGGTTGATTATACAATTAGAATGCTAGCTTTGGAAACACTCAACTCTTTCAACAAACCTAAAAGGAAGTGTTTTTTGGATATCTTCTAAATTCAAAACTCATTCTTGATTTTAATATATGCAAGTTTTCCAAGATAATATATGCACAATTCCATCATATTGATAAAACCATGTCTTTTCCTGCCAGTTTAGGCAGTGTATCTACGTTATGCAGATTTCACCAGAATACACATTCTTATCTCTAGATTTTTGCGCTTTTGTAAATTGTGTACCTGTTTTTGTTTAAATAGGTTTCTTAACAATTGCATAATTTGCTTCCAAATTACACCTCTGGATTCTCGAAGCTGTATCTTCTGTCTGGTTTACACCAGCATAGTTTTATGAGCACCTTTAAAGGGGCATGTTTTGTTAAATGCTACATATCTCATGATGAAATGATTTACCTTATCGCTCTCATAATCACCCTTCTGCGTCACTGGGGCACATGATAAATGAAAGTTGTGTTGTTCTAGTGCTTGGTTCAGATGTTATCTACAGTGAAGCTGCAGTAGTAGATCTGCTATCTACTCTGAGACAACTCTCCGGGAGCTACACCACCATTTTCCTCGCTGGAGAGCTCCGGAATGGTAAGCTTAGGCACTCTTGGTGTTCTTCTGTTTCGAGATTCAAAGATGAAGCTAATTATGACCCTTTTCTCTTACAGATGTCGTGCTCGAGTACTTCTTGGAAGCTGCCATGGAAGACTTCCTAATAGGGCACGTTGATCAAACCCAATGGCACCCTGAGTATCGTAGCCATAGAGTAGCCGTCTTTGTTTTGGTGAAGAAACTACACAAGTTAGAGGAATAATCTCCTCTCAATGCTCCGTTTGAGTTCAGAATTCCTTCCTCTTTCGGACGTGAGTAATGCGTTGCAAGGCAAGCAGAACACAATGACCCAAATTTCGCCTTCAAGTCTACAGGAAATCAGAAGCTTGGTAACTTGTAGGTGCAAGAAGTCATGGGAGAAACCGAAGACATTAACGTTAAGTATCGATTGGACATTATGTATTCAAGCCAGAAGTTGTTCCTGACATGGCCATGAACCTAAGGCTTTGATCTTTTGAAGTATAAAAACTTCTAATTTAGTTGAGTTATCGAAAACTTTAACTCACATTGGTTGATTCTGCAGCTTGGGTCAGCAGGAATGTAGAGGATATATCTATATATAGGGAGGTGATCAGGTCGTGCCGGCACCGCCGGCACCACCGGGTGCTGCTGCCACCTCATCCTCTTCCAAGTCTTTTTTTTTTTTTTACCGAGTCACCCACTGGACCCGAAAAACTTAGGGTCTTGCACTCCCCCAAGTAATGAGAGAGTCAAGGTTTGAAGTGGAGACCTCATGGCTCCCCATGAGGTGAAGAACGAATTGGGCTACTCAGCTAGTTCCATCGCCTCCCAAGTCACTTTATTTATTTATTTATTTTAAAAAAATGGATGGGACTTAAGGTGCCCTATCTTGGAGTGAGGTCCAAATCAACAAAAACATGTCTCGGAAGATAAGGGAAAAAATAAAAAAGAGTGTGAATAGTGACTTGGGTCATAAGTCACTATTCATATTTTTTATTTTATTTTTGACGTGGACCTTAAGTAAAATAGGAGACTTGGGCCCCACTTTAAGATAGGAGATTTTGGACGGCACTTCATTTTTTTTTCAAAAAAATAAATGAAAATAGTGACTTGGGGGGGGTGATGAGTTGGCGGCGACATCAAGTGATGTCGGCACCACATGATCGCCTCTCATATATAGTGAAAACACCCACAATATAGGTATGTCCATACTAGATGGGCAACTACAACAACCCCCGACGACCATGGTCGCACTGGTCATATTTCTTATATGATGATTTTTTTTAATGTACCACTAGTGTAGTAAATATAAAAAGGGGGATGTATAATCAGTGGGCTCTCAAAAAAAACATGTACAATGACACACCAAGATGGTGTGGGACATTCTAACCCCCAACAACACAAAAAGAAGGGAGTTAAGGAAATTCACGTAACAAAATATCTCTGCTCATTTCTTCACTCTGCCACAAATAAAGAAACAAGATAGTCTTTAGCGTTAGTCTCCTTCCTAAAGATTCTATTGTTACGTTCATCTCACAAAGATCAAAGATGGCATGTAAGATCAATCACCACACAATACTATCCCCTCTAAGGGGTTACCTCCTCCCCCAAGATGTGATGAAGAGATGCATTTCTCTCTGCGGGCCCACGACACAACGAGCTTTCCTAGCGAGCCCTTATCACACCTCTTAGGAGTAAGCACAGCTTACAAGCAGTGATCTAGTGTCTCATCTGCCTGTCTACAAAGGCATCAAGTCGGCTGGATACTTGAAAGGAGTTGGAGCAACTTATCTCGAGTGAGCAAACTCCCGTGAGAAATCCTCCAAGTGAGGAGTTTCACTTTCAGTGAACTTCACGGCCTCCACACATGAGGGGCGAGATTGTGGCGCATCTGACGCCCATCATGGAGTAAGTAGACCTCACCAAGAAGGCCCCTCCCTACCCCACCTCCACGATCACACATCCTCCCTGTCTGAGCATGGAGCGTAGGCGAGGAGGAAGCGTGACATGTCATGAAGCTGCTCCATCTCGTTGATCTTGAGATCCCTCCTAAAAGTTGGCGCTTAGGTACCTTCGAAAATGTGGGAGTCAAAAGCCCAGGGGACCGACCCCAAAGGGTCAGCTGTAACAACAAAGAGGGATAGAAAGGAAGCCTTTAACATGAAATTGTTACACCATCTGTCCTTCTAGAAATGGCATTGGTTGCCTTTCCCTAGTCGAACTCACACGCTAGATAAGATAATATATGTCGCGCCAAATCGGTGAATCTGGATCATGAGCTAATGTGTACAAGTCTCAGACTCTCCTCCTGTCAAAATATTTTTGTCTAATAATCTACGCTCGCATTCCGTCATCTCCTATCCCCAACCTCCACGACCACTTGCACAAGAGAGTTAAAGTAAAATCTCTTACATGTTTGATCCCCAGGCCTCCATGTACCTTGTTGGTAGCCGCCCTTCCCCATTTGATATCGTACTAACCCCTGCATCTCCTCCCACTTCTATGCCGAAAGAATCTCTCTTGAATAGACTCAATCTTCTTCCCCATCAACTTCGGGATCTGGAACACGAAGAGGAAGTAGACCGGTAAGCTGTCCAAGTTGATCTGCATAAAAATAACATGCCTCCATAGGATAGTAGTCTTGTCTTCCAACTAGTCAAGCTGGACTCATATCTGTGTGAGATGGGTAACCAATTTGCACACCAAAGAGCATCTGGGGTCAAAGGGAGATCCAAGTAAGAGATAGGGAAAGCTCATATCTGGTAGCTCAGAATGCACGCTGCCCTCTGAAGAGTCAAATCCTCCATGTTAACCCCCAACAAGCCTGCTCTTGTTGAAGTTAACTTTGAGACCCGTGACCTCCTCAAGTAGTTCCAGCAAAAGTCTAGCCACAAACAGTTGCTGCTCATCCTTTGCCAAGAATAGGATAGTATCAGCAAGTGAGTGACTGCGGGACCTCCTCTCCCAACTTGGAAACTCCTGATCTGATCAGATTTGAAGCCTTTGCTCTTAGCCACACCCTACTCAGCACATGAGCCACTAGCATAAAAAGGAGATGAGACATAGGATCACACTGTCAATCGCCTGTCACTGTGAAAAAAAGAAGTCGGCTTCCTATTAACAAGGACAACAAAGGAAGTAGGGGAAATACAAGTCCGGATCCAGTCATACCACATATCCCCAAAGCACATCTTCTCCAACACATCAAATAAGCATGACTAATTGACTCTATCATATGTCTTCTGGAAATCCAGTGTAAGGATTACTTTCCTCCTCTGAGTCTTCATGGCGAGTAAGCACTCATGAGTCACCAATCGTAGATATGTTTCCCCTTGATAAAAACTCCTTGGAAACAACTGTTCACCCTGTTCATAACTCTATTCAACCTCCCTGTAAGTAACATGATGATAATCTTGTAGGTGCCATTCAACAGACTGATAGGTTTGAAATCTCAAAAATTTTGGGCTCCTTGCTTCTTGGGAATAAGGACCAGGAAGGTTTTGTTGATACCCCCAAATGCATCTCCCCTCCTGGAACTCCCTCACAGTTGTTATAAGCTCAACTTTGATGACGTCCCAACACTTTTGAAAGAAGACGAACGGAAAATTATCCGGCCATGGAGCTCTATCCCCTGTGAGAAAGAATACTTGACAAATCTTTTCCTCTAAAAAACTTTGGGAGATAGCATCCCTCTCTTCAAGTGATATATGGGGATGGAGACCATCTACAATCCTCAACCTAAAGGGGTCCTCCTTTGTAAATAGTACAGAGTAATAGTCCCTTGCCAACCTCCTGATATGCTCATCCGAAGATAGAGAGCTCCGCACCCTAATGCAACTTATGGTATTTTCTTATATGATGATAGATGACACTTTTATTAATAATCTCTTACATTATGAGAGTGGGGTTTCATGATCACCAAGTGATCGAGTTTGGTCCATGTAGAGCCGTGAGATGGTTGAGATGGGAGGAGTACCTCAATAGAGTACTTTAAGAAAACACAAGTGCCATTTCCTTTCTGCAGATACCAATGTAAACCATCTGAATTAAGGTGAATATCATTCCACCCGGTTTGTTTAATAGTTAACCCAAGGTTGAGTTAAAATTTGATTATCTAAAAATTAAATGGTTTAGTATTTATCTTACTTAAGTTTTTTTGTTTAATAATCAAATTTAATATGAGCTATGTATAAGTTGTTGAATGGATCAGAAATGATACATTTACCTAGGTAGCGAGGTCTGATAGCGGTGGCTGTAGTGGTGACTGTGAGGGGGAGGGAGCTCTGAGGGCTCTGTCATCCTCTCGCTTCTGAATGATGGGTAGGCTCTGGGGACAATAAAGGGAGTTGCGTCAGGCCACCCGAATGAGGCTAATGGAGGAGAGACCCCGAGAGACAAGGTCTTGCTAGAGGGGTCACCAGATTGGCAGGAGTCAGGTCACCAAGAAGTCGGGGAATCTTCTAGTGGGGGTGTTGGCCAGCAGCTTTATCTTGCTTTGCTTCTCCTGTCTCTCGTACCAGAGAAGGAGGATCTCCTTTTAGAACAACTTCCTTCTGCTAAGACCGGTAGTGACCTCTTGTCGAAGATAGAAATTATCGTGGAGTCACCTTAGGAGGAGGGGTGTTTGAATGGGGAAGGAGAATGTAATCTTGGCGAAGAAAAAGTAAAGGAAATCTTAAGTAGGGTGGAGAGTTTCATGGGGGAGCATGTCAGAGATGTGACGAGTCTGATTGAAGTGTCCACAATAGGTGTCGATAAAGATGTGGGGTTTGTCTTTTGCAGAATCTAGAGAAATTGACAAAGTTGACATAGCTAGGAAGGTTAAGGTAGAAAGAACCAATACAAGAGGGGATGTGGAGAGGGGAGAGGAAAGGTAGAAACGAGCAAAGTGCCAAAGGGGATGAGGGTGTACATGTGGTGTCACATTTTGTTGGGTGAGGGTTTGGGCCCTCGGTAGGGTGGAAACCGGCTCAAAGACATTTAATGTGGAGGCGAGGAATCAAGTTATACCTCCAGCATATTCATCGGCCATGTTTTCTATCGTTATGGCATGGGGAGGGTTTTTTTTGATGTTCCAGGGTCTCTTGTTAAGATCCAGTTGTTAGTCCAATTGTTTGTTTGGCCTTAGACATACTCTTTGCTTGTGGGTGGGGGTTCAATTTTGGTGGTCAGCCTTTTTATTTTTCTTTTATTTTCCTCTTTGCTCCATGATGCTTATTGCTGTCTTTTGTTCCTCAGAGTATTTTGGGAGCACTCCCTCCTTATTTATCATTTCCTCTTTTTCCTTTTATAATATGTGATATTATCCATCTTCAAAAAAGAAAAATTATAACATCAAAAAAGACATTCATGTCATGTTTCTATCTTCAAATCATAATATTATAACCATTCTCCTAGAGGAAAAAAATTTATTATGACTACGCATTTCAACATCGCCCCACATGCATATATGAAATATAATTCCAAATAATATCCAATACGTGACTATTGAGAATTCCGTATAGTGGATGAATTTGTTTCAAGTGTATAAAATGTTGAGCTATAAATTTTGTAGAACTTGTAATCATAAAACTTACAAACTTGCAGACATACTAATTCACTAAATAACAACTGATTATGAGATCTAATGTCTAAAACATCAAAAAGTACTATAACATGTCATCAGATAAGAGTGGAGCAGATACAAATTTTAATTATTTTCACTGTATATTAAGCAGATATTATGCTAACATTTGGTTATAGTTTGAATCGAATTTTTATGTGACCATCCAAACGAAACTTCGAATGGAAGCCGAATATTGTGAGAATCCGCTGACAGCCCTGGGGCGCTGCCATTTGCCGATGACGGGCCCCCCCACGACCTCGCACGGAGAGTCTTTGATTGACGACGCACCCGTACCGTACGTCGCTCTGCGCAGTGGTCGCACCAGCTCCTGGTCCCCAACTTCCCACCACCACCACCATCACTATACCTGTAAACGGTCGGATACGGAGGGGATAGTGTGATATCCGAATTCGTATCCGATTAATAATCGAATTATCCGATTAGTAATCGAATTATCCGTCCGATACTTTACTTGGATAACGATAGGATAAATACGAATACGAATTCGGTTCGAATTTTAAACGGATAATTACTAGGCCTACTTAGGGGTGAGTTGTGTTAGCCGTGTGAGAACATCATATATTATTTTCTCAAAAAAATAAAGAAAGAGTGAAAGTTTTTTTTATTTTGAGAGATGTTATCAAAAGATTAGACTTCATCTTAAAAAATAGGAGATAACTTAGGAAGTGGATGTAAGTGAATTTCTTATTTTTAAATTATATTTTGAGACCAAAAAGATAAAAAAGAATAATCAAACAATATATTAAGATTTAAGCTAATTATATATAGAATATGTATATCAGTGGATTTTTATCTAAGAGTTCATATTCGGTCGGATAATATTCGACACGGATATCTCAATATTTGAATTCGTATCCGATTAATAATCAGATATTCAATATCTCATTAAATTATTTGTCAGATATTTTATTCAGATAATTATTTGATTAAACGAGTACGAATTCGAATTCGATTCGAATTTTAAACGTATAATTACCGGGCCTAACCACCACCACGGGCCTCACCTACCACCTTCCCACTCGGAGTTCTCGACGTTTGCCCCTCGACAGGGAGCCGCGGGTTGGTGGCCACCTGCAGGTTGCGGCCATGGCTGGAGCGATGCCGGCAGGTGGAAAAAGGGGGTGGTGAAGCAGTCAGCAATGGCGACCCCACCTCAAACTCGTAAAACCTGTTAAGAGCTGTCGCGTGTCGCCTCGCACCTACCACGATAGCTCCATCTTCCCCACGAAAGGAACAGGAAGGTTTGTGACGTAGAGAAGAACGGTGTGGGAAAAGAAGGGTGGCAGGTGGGTGGTTACTCCTCTCTTCTTCTTCTTCTTCTTCGATCGGCTTCGCCTTTCCCTTGTCTCCGTGGAGCCACGGTTCGCGTCCGCCACCGTCGCCATGTCCCCGTCTGTCGAGGGGCCTCCGGTGATCACCTGCAAGGGTAAGGGGTTCCTGCCTCAGTGGGTCTGTTCATTTCTTCCTGCTGGTGGTGATGATTGCTGCGGGTTTCTAACCTGGATGCATATGTCTGGTATCAGCTGCGGTGGCGTGGGCACCCGGGGAGCCCCTCGTGTTGGAGGAGGTGCAGGTGGATACCCCGAAGGCGATGGAGATCCGCATCAGGGTCGTATGCACCTCGCTCTGCCGGAGCGACGTCACGCAGTGGGAGTCCAAGGTCTCCCTCCCCCCTGTTCAGTTACTCGTCTTCTTGTTTTGATGGATCCTTTTTTTAGTACTTTGTAAAGTATGTTCCCGTTCATCCTTGGAGTTGCAGGGCTATGGTTTATTGCTGGTGCTCCGAGACAGTTTCTGTTGTATTGTGCTGACTTGTTTGTTGCAGTCTGTTGTCATTTTTTTTGGAAAAGATGAGTACTATACTACTATGATCTTAGATCAATTTAAAATGAATCATCATCTCAGTCAATGTGTGAACATTTGACATTCTGTCAACAAAGTAGAAGAGGATTTGTGGGTCAGGTGATTGTCCATTCTCAAGACAGGAGTATACTCCTGTGTTCGTGTTCTTTATATGTATTCAAAAATGTGACTTCTCGTTTTGAAGCAAGTTAGAGAAGTATTACATGAATTAATATTTATTGTGGTGTACTCGTCTTATTTTTTTGTCTCCTCCCCCCTTAGAATTCCCGTACTTATCCTTCATTGAGGTCTATGCCATAACATTACTTTGCAGGCACAACGTGATCTATTTCCACGGATTTTTGGCCATGAAGCATCTGGGTCCGTACTCTGTAACGCAGACTGATGCTTTAACTCAGTTGTTCCTTGTCGAATTTACTGATTAACTGTGATATTTGACAATGCAGGATAGTTGAAAGTGTAGGTGAAGGGGTGACTGAGTTTGTAGTGGGTGATCATGTTCTGACATTGTTCATTGGAGAATGCACAAGATGTAAGCACTGTCATTCTGGTAAGAGCAACATGTGCCAGGTTCTTGGGTTGGAGAGGAAAGGTGTTATGCATAGTGATCAGAGGACCAGGTTCTCCATAAAAGGGAGACCAGTTTACCATTACTGTGCAGTATCGAGCTTTAGTGAATATACAGTCATCCACTCTGGCTGTGCCGTCAAAATCAGTGCAAGTGCCCCAATGGACAAGATATGCTTGCTTAGTTGTGGGGCTGCTGCAGGTGAACTTACTTCCTATTCATCTTGTTATTAACTTTTTCCACTGTTTAGCTTTAATTTTGCTGCTTTATCTGATGGGGAAAATTTGTGGGTACTTTCCATACAAAGGATTTTTCCTAACTATGTCTCTGTATCAGTTTTTTGTGCCAACATTCCTGCATTTTATAGAATCTTTCAGGCTGTAATCCTGTGGATGAAATTCATGCTACCCTCATATCATTGCAAGAGGTGGTAGGAAGACAAGCCCTGGATGATTGCCAGTGATCTGGAGGGCATGATTGCTCGTTATTATTATGTCCTTCATGATAGAGGGGTGGACAACTGGATGCCAAGCTTTAGGGCGGATCATATCTGTTAAAGGCCCTAGCATGAACCAATTCAGTTGTGGGAATTCTCAACATGTATAGAGGGAAGGCGCCCATGGATATTCGATTTGGGACTAAACTTCAACACCGCCCTGGTGCGGGACCCAAGTGGTTATAGTATGAGTGGCGTAATTGAATGGGTAGGACAAAGTATGTCCAAACAGAGGATTCAATGGCTAAACTTAGCTCTAATACCATGTTAAAGGCCTAAACACAAGCCCCACAAACCTAGGCGTTGAGTTGAAGGAATCTTTAATATATAGAGAGGTAAGGTGCCATAGATATCTGATATGGAACTAAACCTTAACAATATCATCTTTGAGATTAAGTAGGTAGGAAATTGTTTTTGCTAGATTGAAAATGAGAATGTTGCAGTGGATGAGTGGCAATAAATTAATGGATGGAACTAGAAATGATGGTATTGGAATGAATTTAATAATGGCATCTATAAAGTATAAAAAGAACAACACATGAGATGGTTTGGGCATGTTAGACATCAACCAGAGACAACTCCAATGAGGAGAAATAAATGTGTGGATTAAAGGGACAGGAAGACTTAAAGGATATACGTAGAGATTATAAGGATCAATTTAAAAGCTCTTCATTGCTTCTATCTTAGAAGGAAGTACCTCTGATAAAAATCTTTGAAGAGAAAGGATCAAAGCGTTGTGCACCACAATCCAACATTTAAACTACATAGTATAATTTGTAGTTGTTATAGCTTTAGTCTTGTAAATTCTTATTCTCTATTAAGTACCTTCCCCCTCCTGTGGATCACCTTGGCTTTGCCCCTACTCCCCAGCACCTTTGCATAACATGGCACTTTTTCTACCTGCCAACTAACTTTAGCTAGTAGTCTGACAAATCTTCAGGGGGGGGGGGTCCTCCGGTCATCAACCTTAACCAGGTACATAATATACCAAACAGTTGCTGGATTTCAGGTTGGTAATCACAGAACAAGTTGCTCAAGTCTTGAACCCTAGGCTGATGGAACTATGCTTGATGATGATGATAATTAGGATGATGAATTGTTGACTATGGAGCGTCCATCCAACATCGAGTAAAATGCCTACTTTCATTACTTGTTTTGCAGGAGGGAGTTAGAGATGTCTGTTTTATTGTTTATTTGCTTATTCAAGATTTTTGAGCATTTGTGGAATTCTTCTTCTTCATTTGGACCTTGAATGCACAACTTATAAATTTTATTCCCTTCTTTGGTGGAAAGCATCATGCCATCATTTTCACCTACTTAATATAAGTCCTGAATAAGCATGAAACATCACTTATCCTTTTTTTTTATGACGGGGAACTTAGCAAGGCTAGCAAACCCGGGCTCACTTTCCTCGAGGATTAAATGTGAGTCAGACCCCCCCCCGGAGTCGAACTTGGGACTTCCCTACCATGAGGAGTCTTTTTCTTAAAGATAGAATCAAAGATTTTTGTGGGACACGAGGCCTATTTGATTCCAAACCAAAGCATAAGAAAGCTTTTAAGTCTGGAATGATAAAAGGAAAAACTGGTTAACAAATCATTATGAATACAATTTATCTCAATCTCAATGGTATCAATTAGTACCACAAAAATGGAGAAATAGAGTCAATCAATGTTGTACAACTAAAAAAAAGTCAATAATATTTTATTCATATAAAAAACCAGTTAATTCATTTTTTGAAACAAAATTATTACGGAATAGACTCAAAGGTCCTTTACCATTTGACCCACTCAAGGTCCTCTAAAACATCACTTACCATGTTCCAAAGACTTGAGTAAGGATGATTATCCCACGGAAATGGAGAATTATCAATGTCCTGATCCTTGGAATGGAAATGAGCCATGCACCACCAGAATTTAACTAAAAATCTTTTCTTGTGACAGCAGAAATTTGCATCGTCTCCTACGTTATGGCTACATATTTTTTATCGCAATTCATGTTTCACAGCATGGTAACTGATAACCTAGCTCTTCTTTTGATTTCATCTGCTATTATACTAATGGCCACACCTTATTTTTGTTTTGATTTCATTTGCTTAGAATTCCATTTCATGATGATGTAGAATTTTTAAGTTAATTATTTGCCATAATCTTAGCTAGTCTTTTACCTGCTATTATTAACTGCCTTCATGAACACATCCATCCTGCATCAAAACAGACATGATCTTTGTGGTTCATGTAAATAGGCCTTGGTGCAGCTTGGAAAGTAGCAGACATATCCGAAGGGTCAACTGTGGTCATTTTTGGTCTTGGATCTGTAGGCCTTTCAGTAAGTAGCATATACATGCTCTAATTTTCTTTTCCAGTTATATTAAGACCTCAATGGACTCTTTGAATGTATGCTTTTCGTCATCATTTCCTTCATCACAAGTAGGTTGCTCAAGGTGCCAAGATAAGGGGAGCACATAAGATAATTGGGATAGATATTAATTCAGAAAAATGTGAGAAAGGTAGAGTGGAACTGCAAGTTTTTTGTTGGTTAAAACTTGATCATGTTAACGATGTCATTGCTCTTATGTTATTAAATTGCCATGACAGGAAAATCTTTTGGCATAACAGACTTTATCAATCCAAATGATCATGATGAACCCATCCAGCAGGTACTTTATGTGCTTTCCAGGAGGCTACTAAATTTGCAGCTTAGCATTCTTGTTGATGGTTTCATATGTGTAACTTGTGCTTCTCAGTTGGTGCCTCCAGTTGTCGGAGGGAGCTATAGATGTATGGCATTGTTCTAAAAGGACAGTGTCTAGCCTCAGAGGGGTTGGCCGTCTAGGCTATTTCTGCCCCATACATATGAAATAGCTTTATTTTTTATCACTAAATTTTGATTCTTGGTGATAATGACATGTGCCTAGACTTATCACCTGGTACAGGTATCATTGCTTTATTTTTTAATGAAAAAAATACTAATTCTTAATGTTAGTTGAATGCTGCAATGATCAACACCAATCTTATGTTTTACTATTAATTACAGTTTATCCATGGTTTCTATTTTGTAATATGCACATCTCTGAACTCCATAGTGATTCTAGTTATTGTTGCCTTGCTTGCGTGGGAGTTTCTAAAAGGTTTATACTTTATAGGATCCCTAGGAGGATGCATTGTAATATTTTGTGGCTACCTAGGACCAAGGGCTGTGTGGGGAGATATCAAAGGCTTTCTCAAAGTTAATAAGAAATTTAACATCCAAAAATAATGATTCTACTCCCTTGATGTCTAATGTAAATGAATTCATCAAATCAATTAAGAGATAACCTTATTTTGTTACCAGCATGCCAAAATTCACCATAGTTAGAAGCAGCTGCACATATGGTCCAACAAAGTCTGGTACCTTCCCCTCCCCTCATGCTCCTTCCTATGTGGTCCATGATGGGGATTGGACCAAACAGACCAATGATGGCCCAAATGGCCCACGAAGCACTGTCACAGCCAGGCCAACAGACGGCCCAATCTGCTGCCTGGGCCCGACCTGACGGGCCGGGCCAATAATGGCGGTGTAGATGAAGTCGAATCCAGTCTCAGTCCGACTAACTGCACCCAATTTTCTCAAGACGGCGTTCCTCTTCCTCCTTCCCCCGTGGTGGCCGACCGAGTCGAGCAACTCTCCCAAGAGGTTGCTCGACTCAATAGGACAATTGCCTTGCTTTCCCCGCTACAATACATGATAGCCTAGATATCTCAGCACTTGGGAAACCCTGTGCCTTTGGGAATGACCCTCGGCACTGACCAAGGGGGCTCTACACCCACGGGCAATGGAGGAGTCGCCCACGGGGGGTCTGCCAAATGACAATCATTAGGGCCATGCTCTTGATCACACTCGCAACCTTGCCGACCCGCCTCCCGAAGAGGCATTTCTTTTCTCTTGACCATAGGAGGTGCCACCTCCGACCTACCTACGAAAATGGAGAATTGGGGTGGGACCCCTTCGACAGGAGGCCGACCTCGCAACGTCATTTGCCACTCTGTAGGATGTCTTCCAGACCGGGACTCAGAGGTCAGTTGGCACCTACCAACCAGATCTCGATCGTCAGTTAGATAGGATCTGGAAGGAGGTCCACTAGTTGGCTTGAGGGGACCCCGACATCCCGCTCGCAAGCACTCTGCTCGCCAAGTCCCCGTTCACCAAGGATGTCTCCGTTTTCTGAAAAGGATCCCATTTTTTATTTGATGATGATACAATCATGTATACCGGCTCTTCACAGACTTATGACTTTCTTGACTATCTATGAAAGATGCTCTAGACGGAAGATCAACATTCAAAAAAGTTCTTTCTATATGTCCCGTGCGGCTCCTCTTCAGATAATCAACCAAATCTCAACAAGGACTTGTTTTCCTCATAAGACTTTCCTATTATCTATTTGGATGCACCACTTTTCATGGGGGCGGCTAAAGCTACTTCTAACCTCTGCTAGATGAAATTAGAAACATGCTTGCAGGTTGGAAATCTAAACTCACTTCTCATGGCAGCAGTCTTATTCTTATAAGGCATGTTCGCTCTAGCATTCCTATACATATTCTATCGGTTCTCTCCTCCAAAGTGCAATATTTAGGCAATAGAGAGGACGTTGCTTTTTTTGGTCTGGGAGTCTACTTCCATAGGTTCTCGCAGACACTGGATTGTTTGAAAGCATCTAACGAGGCCTACAACTGAGGAAGGTATTGGTATTTTTTCCTTACATGATGTTGGTACTACCCTCAAGATGAAACTTCGTTGGGAAATTTATTCTCACGCAATTGGAGTGATTACATTCACTGGTCCTATCTACAAGTGCACCACTTTTTCTCTTGCACTATTGTAGGCTCACTACATTGGAAAATGATTCTTAAGCATAGACACTGGATTATTAATAACTCTTGCTGGCTGGTTGGTGATGGTCATATCTCTTTCTGGCATGATAATTGGATTGGTCATGGTTCTCTTAAAGGCTACATTACTGATATCCAATGGATATCTATTAGAGAGGCAAGGGATTGGCAAGTTCAAGATTATCTCAATGCAAGGCAGGATTTGTTAAGAGGTCTTTCTGTGGATGTTCAAACTTCTATTATGGATCTCGTGTGCTCCTCTTCTTCTCAAGGTCAGCCTGACAAGCTTATTTGGAAACCTGACTCTTATGGTGTTTTCTCTGCTAAATCAGCATGGAACCTGGCAAGGCATCATGGTGTTTTTATCTCTATTACTAAATGACTCTGGTGTGCTCAACTCCCCAAGAAAATCTCCTTCTTTATTTATCGAGCTCTTGTGGACAAGGTACCCTTTAATACAACTGTTCAGAAGATTGGTATTCCTCTGACTTCTAAATGTACTTGTTGCACCCTTCCGACCTGTGAATCTCTTAATCATGTTTTTGTCTCTGGTGAGAGAGCTATGTTTTGCTGGCGGTTCTTCCAGCATATTAGTGAGACTCACATAGTCACATTCAGTTGGGTTCCTTCGCTCAGCTCTATGCCTCCTTCCTGTCCATGGCCTCGGGTACATCTCTCTTCTCCTTCTACATGGGCATTATTCCTTCTGTTGTTGCTTGGTTTCTTTGGAAGGATAGATGCGCAGCCAAATATAATGGTCATCATAGTGGCAAGGTGAGCATCCTTCATCAGTCTCTTTTTCTTATTAAGGACTTGACTTCACTTTATCATCTCAATAAGGCGTGCTCTTATGATGAAAAATGAGTCTTGTGGAGCATCGACATTGTTGATTTCAGTGTCACCAGGGTGTCCACTCTTGTGCGATAGAGACCTCCCCCCACAGGTAGATAGAAGCTCAGCATAGATAGATGTTGTACAGGGAATCCGGGTATTTCAGTAGGAGCAGCTATTCTTCGTGATGACATAGGGCACTTTATGCTTGCTAGCTGTGATTTCTTGGGCCACACTTGCAGTATTGTTGCTGAGCTCAGAGCCATAATTATTGGTCTTCAGGTCTACTTGCAGTAAGATTGTCTCTCTCTTCTTGTGGAGTCTGATTGCATAGTGCTAGTTTCTCTTGTTCAGGCTATTCACCCTCAGGTTTCTTGGGTCCTTTTTCCTTGGTGGTATGACTTATGCTTATTCAGAGAGCGGATGGATCTCCAATTTAGTCATGCGGTCAGAGAATGCAACAGGGCAGTTGATGCTCTTGCCAACTATGCTTGCAGTTACCAGTCTTCCGACGAATTCTTTGATAGGTTTTTCTTTGCCTTCTATTGTACGGGGTGAAATCACCATGGATAGATCCGGTTGACCCCATCTCCTGACTTGATGTGTTTGTTTGGGGGGGCTGCTTTACTTTATTTTGGATGTATTTATCTCAGAGATAAGGCGAGATGCCCCCCACCCTTATATGCTTTCTTGATTTGATGAAATAAAACGCTAAGGGCCGACCTGGGGTCCTAGAGAAGTTCCAGGCAAAAAAAAAAAGGATGTCCCGCCGCCCTACTATCGGGGAAAGCCAAGTTGCCGTCAGGAGAATACTTTGATAGGACCTCAGACCCCGTTGAGCACGTGAAGAGGTTCAACACCTTTCTAGCAGTCTAGAGAGTGGCCGACTCAGTCAAATGCCAACTCTTCTCGATGACGTTGACTAAGGCTACCTCAGCCTGGTTCAAAGACTCTCCTAGTCAGGTCGATAGTTGACTTCGTGCAGCTTGGCCACACAGTACAAGAACTCGGCCTGTCTGATGGCTGTGCAGTAGAAAGAGAGTGAGACCCTCAAACAATACTTTGCTAGGTTTTGCAATGTGGCCCTCCAAATCCCGAACCTGGACCATTCCATCACGGTCTCGGCCATCATATCCAAGACTATCAATCAGGACCTCTAGGGATCACTCGGAAGGAAGCACCATGCCTCCTTCCAAGAGCTTGTCACCAGGGTATACAAGTATATCAACCGAGAGTCGGTCCTTATGGTTTATTCCCCCAAGCTGTCAGAGCTGATAGAATGAAAAAGGCGTTTCTAGCAAGATATAGCTCTGAAGTGTCCAAGAAGGGAGGACAAGGATAGGTATCGTCCTATCTTCGAAGAGCCACTCCGACTTCCCGTCTCTTCAAGCCAAATCCTCATGAAGATCAAGGGAAGCACTTCCCGCGGAAGCCACAAAACGTCAAGTCTGAACCCCGCAAGCGGGATAGGATGAGATTATGTGACTACCACCAGGACTTCGGCCACACGTCGGACGAATGTAGGCAGCTCAATCAAGAAATATTTGAGATCATCAAGAGGGGAGTCCTCCTGCAATATGCACCTCAATCAGAGCAAGAGAAAGAAGTCAGGAGAGACGAGAACCAAAAGCTAATCAGATGATATTAGGAGGACAAGTCGCGGATGGGGATAGCTTCTCTCAATGTCGGACTTACGCTAAACAACTAGAGAAGTCGGAGCAGCCAAAGAAGCTGACGACTAAGTCATCAGCTTCTCCGATAGCCACCTTGAAGGTGTTCACCATCCCCACAAGGATGCCTTAGTCATCAATGCAATTGCAAAACACTATGATGTACACCGCATCCTCGTTGGTAATGGAAGCACCTCTGATATATTGTTTAATGATTGTTTTGTTCGCATCAGACCTCTCAACGCAGCGCTTACGCTAAACAGCCACAGAAGTTGGACTTGCCAAAGAAGTTGAGGACCGAGGAAGTCATCAGCTTCTCCGATAGCGACCTTGAAGGTGTTCACCATCCCAATGAGGATGCCTCAGTCATCAATGCACTTGTAAAAAACTATGATGTACACCACATCCTTGTTGAACAGGGGAGCTCCCTTAATATGATTTTACGATTGTTTTATTTGCATGACATTGTCTGAGAGAAACTTGCAGCTCTACTGCAGTCCTCTCTAGGGGTTCAACAACACCCCAGTACTAATGGAAGGGGTAGTCACCCTACTTGTAACTATAGCAACCCCTCCTATAAATAACTGTGACTGCTAATTTTATAAAGGTGAAGGGGGAGTCCACCTAGATTGCCACATTCGGCTACGGCATCATATGCAGGATCAAAGTCGTGCCATACGCCTACCATAAAAAGATGAAGTTCCCTATGACTCTAGGAGTCGGGGAAGTTCGAGGCAACCAGACAGAGGCCAAATGATGGACCAGCCGACTTATGTCACTCAGCCGCCCAAAGTTGACTCTACTCTCCAATCCCCTGGACTACCTCGGCCGGCCGAAGAGTAGGGGGGCAGTGATGGGGATTGGGCCAGACAGACCGGTGATGGGCCAAATGGCCCACGAAGCAGTGTAGTGGCTGGGCCGAAAGTCGGCCCTATCTGCTGCCCGGGCCCAACCTGGCGGTCTGAGTAACTATTTGGGGACTTCAGTCCCACAGTAGAAACTAGATTTTTGCAGAAGGGGAGACCCTCTATAAGGTGAAGGCTGTCCAAACAGGTACGGATATCTTGCAGAAACCATTTAATGCCCATTCTTGTCATCTTCTAGAACTCAGACTGACTTGACTGTCTTGCAGGACTCAAACTCGGACCACCCTTTCTCTCCTCCCAGAATCCAGACACTTGGCTGCCATTCCCTAGCTGGCTACCAAAACGCGGCCACCACAGACCATTTATTTTTGTCTATGATATTCAAGTTAATTAGAAGTGGAAACCCAATTTCAGACCAGAACTAGTGGCATGGGATCTATTTAAACGTTAGGGTATTTTGATTATTTCATGATATTTCTGAAAATTTTGTAGTGTGATATGATGATTTGTTTTTGTTATGGTTATCCTATTTTAACCAGAAAATATAGCATTTATATTGATAACTATCAGGTGGTCAAGCGCATGACTGACGGAGGTGCAGACTATTCTTTCGAGTGTATTGGTGATACAACAATGATTTCAGCTGCCTTACAATCATGCTGTGATGTAATTTCCACGGAACATCTGTTTTTTATCCAGTATGTTTTCAGTTAAAATGTTATTATGATTGAAAATTTTGGCATTTCCAGGGTTGGGGATTAACCGTTACTTTGGGCGTGCCAAAATCTATGCCAGAGGTTTCAGCTCACTATGCATGGCTCCTCACTGGAAGAACTCTAAAAGGCTCTCTTTTTGGGGGATGGAAACCAAAAACTGAGCTGCCACTGTTAGTGGATAAATACTTAAGAAAGGTAAGATCCTACATACTACTCCATTGGTGCTGGTTGGAGGATGGATTAATAATTTTGTCTGTCCATATACATTACCATTTCTCCATCTACAACATGCAGTATGCATCTTAGTGATGGGGTTCTCCCCTTCTTGGTTGTCTCTGGATGTGCAGGAGATTGACATTGATGGGCTTGTTAGTCACAACCTGCCATTTGAGGATATAAACAGTGCCTTCAAATTGATGAGAGAAGGGAAGTGTCTAAGATGTGTGATACACATGCCCAAATCATCATAAAGGTGTATTCTTCTTCTTTCATCATTGTGCTTGGGGACATTTTTGTTCTGAGCTGTTAATTTTGTAAGGAAGGTCTTGTCCTCCCAAATGAGTAAAATCTCAGAGCGTCTGTTTATGTTCAACTGGACAAGATTGCACTTCAGACAAAGTAGAACAGAGTAGTACTCTAGGCGCCTATCCGGAGATTGACCATCTTTGGAGGAATAAATATTGGATACGGTGGATGGATTTCTTGATGTAGATGACTGCTGAGTCCATGTACATCTCTCTGAAGATAGGTATAAGGGGCAAATTACAGTTGTTCGTTCTAACTAGGAAAATGCTGCAGTAATACACTTTTTGCCACACACTGGGACACATCTATGTTTGAACCATGCCCCCCTGGCCTGAAGTAGAAGTTACGCAAGTCGTAATATAGGAGCAACGGAAAGTCTAGCAGCAAGTGCAGGAAAAAAATATGATACTGATGAACTTTGCATTATTGACGTGTTCTTGAACCCAAGATAACAGAGCCAAGCCACAAGATCAAGCTCTATTAGATGAGTGGAATTCTTCTCCATTGCAGTTGAAATGGCTTGATCACTTCAAATTTTAATCAACTCATCCAAGCTTGAAGATCAGTTTACATTGATTATACTTATGAAGGTCTCGTACGCCAGCCAGTTGTAGTAATCCAATTTAATAAATCAGATTTTATGCTTATCGTGGGCAGACCACACTTGTTTCTTGCCCGTTCTACATATGTTTTGTTTTATATGTTTATTTCATATCCTACAAATGTTTTGTTTTACTGAGCTTCTCTTCTTTTTTATAAATGCTCAACATTGCTTTTCGCGATACGCCGATACCCTAAAATTATTGCATCTCACGAGTTTTGAGTTCTTGTGTATGTCTTAGTGAATCTTGTATTGTGTGTGACAGTATGGTCATTGTGAATCTGTGATGCAATTTTTGGCCTCTCAGAGCTCTCCCCTGTCTATAATTTGTTGATGCATTATATCCAACATCAATTTAGAGAAGGAAACATATCAACTCCCAAGATCACATATAGGGACATACGGCCATTGCAGAAACATGAATGTAGATAACTTACATCTAAGAAAGTTGAGACAGTACCTCATGCTGAAGCAAGAATCAAGAATGCTACAAGCCAAAGATAGCTGTGAAGATACAGTAGAGGAACTATTTCTTTCCAATCAAAGAAAGGTTGGAAAGGACACCATGCATAAGAGAAGGATAGTCCTTCACAAGTTTACAGAGCAGTTGGTAAGAGGTTCTCTATGCTCTAAAGTAGTCGCCAATATTTGCTTAGTTTTATGTAGTGTTGCAAGTCCCTTTGTCCTCAACTTTTGTGATCAAAATCTCCTTCACCTTGGAACTGGTAACTTTAAGCCATTGCAGTACACTACAGATGTTGGGAGCACCTAGAAACATAGAGGATCTACTCCGGAGTGTAGAGGCACATTCAGGAGGGCAACATCTATTCCCTAGAAATAACTGTAGTTGCTATTCAGATCCCACTTTTAACCAATATTTTCAAATGCTTGATAAAAGCTTTGGAAATTATTGATAAGGCTAATTATATTTCTCATATTCTTATTTGTGTGTAATTTTTTTTAAAGATCTGATAAGGATACTATCTCAAAAGTTAATATTCGAGATGAGCATTAGCTACATTTTAGTATTTTCTTCTCAAAAATGCCCTTCTAAGACTTGACAGGCTCCACACGTCTTTTAAAGGGTATTTTAGAAAGAGAACTTTACTCTGTAACTATTTTTCAAAGATGAATTTGTCCATCAAAATTACAAAGATTAAAAGATGTTAATAATATGTCAAGGGTACAATTTAAAATGTTTTTACTTTTTTGATTGATTCCCCACTACCACCATGTAGGGCGAGATATTCGCAAGTAATTGCAATCATTTTTGCCGTTAATCATATAGGGCCAGCATAGGAAATGTGAAATGGCCCAGACTCGGACATACATACACAGACCAGGCCTGGGCTTGTCCTCGCCCAATGGTACGACCCAAATGCATAAACCCTTCATAAGCCAACTCTGACAAGCTCCGACCTTATAATCCCCCTTTTCTGCTCATCACCTCCTTCTAGCATGTAGTCGATTCTAATACATCATCTTGCCATCTCATTTCCATCTCAAGGCCTGTCCGTTCCCCCACCATATCCGCCAATGTTCTTCTCCTCGTACTGTCGCCACATTTGGTATGAATAGTTCACCTATCCATTTTAGTATGGGGGTGTTTTAACCCTTGCAATATTGATATTAGAAAAAAGTTCCTCTAATCTGTCTATTTAACTAAAAACTTCCAAATTCTTCTATGTTACCTGAAAAAAGTTTTTACCGTAAATTTTATTTAAGTATGATTAAATTTAATCAGATGTGACGAAATGATCAAAAAAAGATATTACTCTGGTGAGATAGAGAAGGGGAAGAGAGGGGAGAGAGAGAGAGAGAGAGAGAGAGAGAGAGAGAGGCTTCCTACCATTCTGGTCATTTTCGGGATGGAGACGGGGGGAGGGAGGGTGCCGATGGAAGTCTGCCCCTCTGGCATTGGTAGCACCAGGTGGGGTGAGAGAGAGAGAGAGAGAGAGAGAGAGCACCCACCGACCGTAGTGATGTCGAAGGTCAAGAGAAGATGCCCTTCTCCGAGGACGGCGAGGACAATCACGGGGGCCACTAGGGGAGGGGAGTTGGTGGCGCTGGCCACGAAGCCGCAGGGGGTCAATGGCGGGCTAGTGGAGCGGGGACCCCGTCCAGGCACTGGCGAGCGCAAGATACGAGTTTGGGGAGCACAGCGGGATGAACATGTACATCAAAGCGTCGGCAACATTTACGGTGGTGGAGCTCGACATCATGCGGCGGATGTTCGCCGGGGAGCTCGGCCCAGACCGGGACTTCTACATCTATAGTCGTCACTTCAATCCGACAGTGCTCAACCTCGGCCGACAGATGGCTGCCATTGGAGGGGACCGAGGCCGCCTATTGCATGGTCAGCGACATGTCTGCCATCTTCTCTGTGCTGCTCTAGGTTTGCGGCGTCGGGGGCCACGTGGTGTATATTCCTCATCGTCTTCAATGCCGGAGCGAATTATGATGTTGTAGGCTTCATTTGAGATGCAGAAAGTGATTGAAAATGTTACTGCTAATGACGGATTGGAGAACTCATACTTCTTGCACTCATCCGACAATCCAGGTGAAGTGCTCGTCACCTCTTTGTTCACTGGGGAAGATTATATCCCCTGACAACGCACCATGACAGTAGCTTTGTCAACAAAGAAAAAATTAAGCTTTGTCGATGGCTCGATCAAAAAGCTACCAGTCAGATATTCTCAACATGGTACTTGGATCATGGTTGCTTAATTCGATCCATAAGGATCTTGTTGTCTCAATTTTATATGCTAATTCTACGTCAGTCGTCTAGTCTGATCTCAAGGAAAGGTTTTCGCCATTTGATGGGCCACAGATCTATAGCCTAGAACGCTCAATTGCTACTCTGCAACATAATAATGTCCCTATTGTCAAATACTTCAACACCCTTAAAGGTTATTAGGAAGAGCTTGCACAGTATGAGAAGGATAGCCCATCTACAAGCTCCACTCAACGTTAGTTGATGTAATTTCTTATGGGACTCAATGATGCATATTCCCTCGTCAGGAGCTAAATTATTTTAATGGATCCATTACCCCCTGTTGCTTGAGCTTATTCTTTAATTCTCCAAGTGAAATCACATCGTCTTCTTCAACTTTTAGCTAATCCGGAGGCCTCTGCCATGCTGGCTCGTCCACATGCTATTGCAGGAAATGATCCCCGTGTCTCAACCTTCAAAGGACGCCCTATTGACAGATGGAACAAGACAAAGGAACGTTGTTCCCATTGCCACATATTTAGACATTCCAGGGATCAATGCTTCAAACTACAAACCGATCGATCTAGCTATTGCCACATAGTAGGACATTCCAAGAATAACTACTACAAGTTTAATGGTCATCCCCCTCAACACCTCTATCGTGGGCAAGCCAAAGGCCTTCCAGCTGCTAACTTTGTTCTCTCCACTCATGATGCTTCTGCAACTCCATCACTCACTACAGAACAATATGCGCAGCTTATGAAGCTGTTAAGCTCCACTTCTGTTCAGATTCCTCAAGCAAATCTCGTAGGTAACCATTCTCTGTCATCAACTATCAATTGGATCCTTCATTCATGGGCACCAACCCATATTGCCAACTCTCTTCACCACTTGCAGCCTTCATCAGCTCGGCATGTTCCTCCCGACATTACATTGCCAAACGGAAGGTAGACCTCAGTAGAAGGGATTGGTGCATGCTCCCTCAATTCTCACATTTCACTACCTCTTGTTTATCATGCACCATCCTTCAAGTACAACTTACTTTTTGTTAGCCATATAACCAAAAATTCAAATTACTTAATTACCTTCTATCCATCCCATTGTATCTTGCAGGATCTCACGACGAAGACGGAGATTGGGCGGGGCCTTGAACGCAACGAGCTATACAATATCCAAGCTTCTCCACCTACAATATACTCATCCATTGAAGTTCATCCTTTCGGTTTATGCCACTTGTGTTTAGGCCATCCTTCTACTGATAAACAATGTCAACTACACCCCTTTCTACCAAAGTTTGTAGGTGATCAATCTTTTCATTGTTTAATCTGCCTATTAGGCAAACAATCTTGTCTTCCATTTTCTCAAAGCAATACTAGTACGAATGAACCTTTTAATTTGCTACATTGTGATCTATGGGGTCTATATGCTACAGAATCTCGCAACATAGCTTATTACTCGCATGCTGCTTTAAATGCTGAGCTCCAAGCACTTGAGCAGAATCACACGTGGGATATGACCACTCTTCCTCCCAACAATATAGTCGTCGGCTACAAATGGGTCTTCAGGATTAAATACCACTCTGATGGTTCCATCGCCCACTACAAGGTGAGGTTACTTGCAAAAGTCTATACGCAAACGGAGGGTTTGGATTATGGAGAAACCTTTGTACCTGTCGCCAAGATGGTTACAGTCTGCTGCTTACTCTCCCTCGCTGCTACAGATAATTGGGCTTTACATCAATTAGATGTGAACAATGTCTTCCTCTATGGTGATTTACATGAAGAAGTATACATGGCCCTTCCACCAGATCTCCACAAACAGGGGGAGCAACTTATCTGTCACCTTCGCAAATCTATCTACGGCCTCAAACAAGCGCCATGGAACTGGTTTGACAAATTCACATTTGCTCTATTACAAGAGGGATTGACATAGTCTCAAGCTGACTATTCCTTATTTACTATTATCTGAGGATTTCACATTACTATCGTCCTTGTTTATGTGGATGATGTACTTGTTACAGGAAATGATATCATCATGATACAACTGCTGAAAAGTTTCTTCATGCCTAGTTTCACCTAAAAGATCTTGGCAGTCCCAAATATTTCCTAGGACTTCAGCTAAACTACTCTCCTGTTGGTATATTTATCAGCCAATGTGTTGTGGACATCTTATAAGACACCAGCCTTCTTGAAGCAAAATCCACGGTCATTCCATTATCAACATCCCATCAACTTCATAACAACTCAAGTCATCCTTTGCTGGATCCTGGACCTTATCGTCGGTTTATTGGTGGATTACTCTATCTCACAATTACAAAGCCTGAGCTTACATACGCAGTGAACCTCTTAAGTCAATATATGTCACAGCCTACCGACGATCACTGGCAAGCAACACTGAGACCGGTTTGCTATTTCAAACATGATCCAGGAGTAGGCATCTTCTTTTAGTTCCTCCAATCCTCGCATATTACACATCTAATGTGACGCCGACTGGTCTTCCGCCTGGATACATAGCCTCCCTCAGCACTCATCCAGTATCTTGGAGAACCAAGAAGCAACAGAGTCTCGCGCTCCTCTGTTGAATCAGAGTGCAGAGCTATGGCTGTCGTTGCTAGTGAAGCTTATTGGTTACAACCATTACTTCGTGATCTTCATACAGATTATGGACCAACAGTTCTTCGTTGTGATAACAAAGTCACACTTCATATTGATGCAAACCTTATCTTCCACGAGCGCATGAAACATACCGAGCTAGACTACCACGTTGTCAGAGAACGGATCTAATCCGGTCAGCTTCAAATTATTCATGTTCCATCTTCTCAACAATTGGCCGATATCCTAACAAAAGCGCTCAGCAACGATCAATTTTCTCGCCTTTATGTCCAAGTTGATTCGGTCACGACCCTCCTCATCTCCAAGGGGGAGTATTATGCATGTGGATGACGTCGTAATAAATGTGACATTCAGAATATTCTCCATCCACTGTTGTAATTGTTCTCGTGTATACGTGACAACGTATCTGACACATTGCTGAGAGGCTCGCCACTCACTGTGACAATGCGTCTCTACATAACGGCAAGCATGGTGCGTTGTTGGACACCTGGTAGCATTCACACTATTCCCTTCTCACCGATACTTCGTGACAATCCGTCTCCACATATGCGGTAAGCATGGTGCGTTGTTGGACACTCGATAGCATTCACACTGTTCCCTTCTCACTGATACTTTATTCTTCTGCTCAGTCATCTACATTTCTTCCCCACCCACACTTTGTCCTGTTCTGCCGTCGACTGAGTAACTATTGGATGCATACTACTTGGGGGTTGCATCAGCAGACATGACCCGTGAGGTGACAGATCTCAGCACAATGGAACGGTGGTGCGAGGTCCTAGCTTGCTGCAAGTGTTACTCATAGACATCAGTTTAACTTTGGAGTAATTAGTGCCACATGGATTGCGTTGCTCAATCTGGGCCACCGGATTACCCTCACATATATAGGTTGCTCCTGCTGTTAAATGTGTCCCTCGAGTTATGTGTGCATCAGTTCACTTAAAAAAAGCTTGTCCCATCCATTTTTTTTTCACATGCAGTCAAGTGTAGTTTTGGACATCGTCTGTCTGAAGAGCATCTGTATATGTGCTCTCCAGGACTTATACATACACTCTATGCTCTTAAGTAGATGCACTCTAGAGACATCTACGTACTCTCTAGAACATGTATGGACATAATCTAGAGAGTATATATATGCAAACACTCTCTAGAACATTCCAAAGAAAAGGGAGAGATTTTTTTTTTAAAATATTCACCCCCCATGTATTGAGGCACCCTTGATACTGAGATTCATTTAATGGCACCAAAGTACGGTTTGTAGACTCGGTCCGAGTCAGGGTGACTCGGGCGGATCTACTCGGATCCATGAAAATCTAAGACATGATCCGGTAGACTCTGGACCGAGTCGCTTCTCCCTCCCCCTCTACCTTTCTTTGTGACCTTTTAAGTGTGCTTCGGCGAGGATCCGGCGGTGGCGACGATGATCCGGCCAAAAGGGATGTTGCCAGCCGTGGTGGGGGACTGCCGGGGGTGGGGCGGGGGCGCTGAGGTGAGAGAAGAAACCGCCGTCAAGTCGGGATGGGGGCAAAAAGGTCTATCGAGTGAGGTGAGAGATGACCGAGTCAGCCCAAGTCGCATACGACTCGGACATACCATACCGGATCAGAGCGATCCCGATCTAATACGAATCACGGAGTCGACGAATCTTGTCAACAAGTACTCCGTATGGAGGCAACCAAGCGGCATTATGGGAGGTTGCTGTTGCTACAACCCAAGCAGTGTAGTGATTAAAACTCATCATTTAATCCCTCATGAATATTGTTACGTGAAAATTTTCAAAAAAAAAGTTGCCAATCAGATATCTTCTACGATCTAAAGAGAACATCTGCCACCATATCGGTGATAAGAGAACTTCCCATTCGTAAATATGTGATGCTCCTACGTTTATATTAATGAACGGGCAGAGGGTTCACGGTTGATCATCCTTCTCATATGGCAGCTGTGGCTGCGGACAAAAGCTTTAATAACTAAACCGAGGACTATCAAAACTCCTAGTTAAATGTTCGTTGGACCGTCAGAAACAGGGCTTAGATTCGTATCCAATTTATTTAAATCTTACAACTAGTACCAGGTTAAATCTTATTTAGCCGAATTGACTACTCGTACTGGATTTAGATCACCTTGATCCGATACGATACGCTGACTAGGGCTCACTGGATCCGAGTCCACCTTGTCCTCCCCCCACCCTCACCTCGATGGTCTCTTTATTTCACCACTCCGATGACCCCCATTTGCTCGCGGACCACCCCCAAACCGCGATAGTCATCTCCCCCACACATCACAACCACCCACCCCAGGCGGCAACGCCCCTCCCCAAACTCAAATATACCTTGAAATGTGTCAAATCTAGTCAAACTTGTCTCGTCTCCCCCAAGTTCCTCCGACGATAGATCCCCCTCTCCACCATGCAAACACGTCTAAAATCAGCCCGATAGTGTTCGGCCGACTCCTCCGGTGATGACCCGCCCAGACTAAGTCGATCCAACGGGGATTTGAGATCGATTTCTCCAAAATTTGATGCGATACGTCCGAATTAATGTGAGTTGTACAGAGTCGGCAAATCATGATAGTACCAAGCCCACGTAGAAATAGATATTAATTTTTATGACAAATAAAATTTACTTAATTTTTTCTAAAATAGACTAAAAGTAGAACCATTTGTAGATTTGATGATATTTTACGTTATGTAATTTATCTGGGATGCCCATTTGAAACTTCAACTTCGCATAACCCCATGAGACTCAAAAACTGACGAGCCTTTTCATTTACCTAGGAAATCTATTGAGAATACCATTCATGTGGATATTTATAAGAATTTTTTACGTGAAAATTATTATTAGAGATGAATTTATAAAAAAATATTTTTAAAAATATATTAGCAATCATATCATTGCGCTAATTTAAATAGTGTAAAAATGTCATTTAAACATGATTTTTATGTAAGTTTTTGACAAAAAGAAATGATAAATTTATAAATAAAAATGATATTTTTACACAATTCAGATTTAGACGACGATACGTCTGTTAATATATTTTCAAGAATAATTTTTTTATAAATTCTCATTTAACAATATTGTTTATGTAAAAAACCCTATTTATAATTCACGTGTGAGTCTGCCCACGACCAGCGTACGTTCACAAACATTAGGGTATCATGTTTTTTTTCTAAAAAAAGAAAACAAAAAAAACACGAACATGCCACACTCATTTTACCGCGCTGTGTCATGTAAAAATTCCGCCAGCTTTAGGTTTTAAAGTTCAAAAGATGGGCAATCAATCAACCACTCATATTTAATCTTGAGAAAAATATGAACTCTAGATTTACTAAACTTTGAGAAAAAAAATCTACCTAAATTAAACATCAACAAGATTCCGCATGATTAAAAATAAAAAAATCAACCACACAGCAGACACCGCCACCCCCCACGGCCAAGAGTTCTCAACTTCACAACATCTCTGGCTCTCTCTTGCTCCCTTGATATATATGTAAACGGGCCGGTAGCCGTGAGGATCTGATCCACGACCTTATCCGGTCCTATTTTGTAGGATCTGTAATCTATTCACATCCGAGAACTATATATCTAAAGCGGAAACCTAACCCAAATCTGACAACTCTAGCGATGGCGGATAGTTTTTGGAATAATTTGAAGACATAAAAATATACATGATAATTATTTGGTTAAAATTTAAACTCAATTCAAATTTATATTCGTTTGATCGAATGATTATATGAATAAAACATATGATAAAAAAATTAATCAGATATCAAATAATCTGATAATTAATCATATATGAATTTAAATATTAAGATATCCATGTTGAATATTATCTAACTAGATATAAATTCTTGGATGAATATCTAAATATGTACGTATTCTATATATAAATAACTTAAATCTTAATATGTTGTTTAATTATTCTTTTTTACTTATTTTTCTCTCAAAATAAAATTTAAAAAAAATAACTTCACTGCCACTTATTTGATAAGTTATCTCTTTTTTTTTATAATAGAGTCTAATCATTTTATAATATCTCCTAAAATAAAAATAACCTCCAACTTTGTTTTCTTGAAAAAAACAACTCACAGCACTCTCCGTATCTCTCCACAACTCACCTCTAAGAAAGTACGACAATTATTCATTTAAAATTTAAATTATTATTCAAATAAAATATTTAATAATAATTTATTAACTAAAAACAAATTTAAATATCACACTAGAACCTCCGCTTACAAGTAGACGTAAAAGTACTCCTCAATTATTACATGAGCCCAATGCATAACTTATTGGGCAATTAAATAATCTATAGTCTATCTCTAGTCTTCAATCGATCACCTATCCTACCAACTTTGTCCTCTTCTCTCTCTCTCTCTCTCTCCCCCAATAGACAACTATGATCTTGTGTTCCACTTTAACATCTTACCTGGATTTGCCGATCTCTCGACGACACTGCGCAACCGCTCTTCCTTATCTTTTAACCCCGAACCACACCACAGACGCCACCGAAGGGTTCTCGGCTTCTCGACACCTCCCTCTCTCTCTCTATCTCTCTGGGGGCACCATGCCTTCCGACGGCCCCCAGTCTTCTTCGCTCCCACCCCACCGGAGGAGGGAACTGCCGGCTGTCCTGGAGGCCGCCCGTCCCTTCCTGCGCGGGGAGCTGGAGCAGGTCGACCCGGCCCTCCCGGGGCTCGTCGCGGTGCTTCGCTCCGTGGGCGCCGGCGAGTGCTGGCACAAGCACGGCAGTTTCCTCGACCACCTCCTCGAGGTTTACCGCATCCTGAAGCTCTGGTCCGCCCCCGACGACGTCGCCCGTTGCGGCCTCTTCCACTCCGCCTACTCCAACTCCTACGTCAACCTCGCCATCTTCGACCCCAACACTTCCCGCGCCCACGTCCGCGGACTCGTCGGCGACCCAGCCGAGCGCCTCGTCCACCTCTTCTGCGTCGTCCCCCGCCAGCCCCTCATCCACGATGACCTCCTCTTCCGCTACCCCTCCGACGCGGAGCTCGTGGAGCACCTCCGGCTCTCGGACGCCTCCATCACGGAGCTGAGGGAGAGGGGGGCCTCCGATCCGGAGGAGCCATGGCGGAGGAAGTTCCGGGAGGTGATCCCCCCGGAGGGGGTCACGGTGAGGCACATCAAGACAGGGGAGCCCGTGGCGGTTTCCCGGCGGATGGTGGCGGTGTTCCTGCTGATGACCATGGCCGACTTCAGCGACCAGCTCTTCAGCTTCCAGGACGCGCTCTTCGGCAACGCCGACGGCCGGCTGGAGTTCTCCGGGAACAACCCTACGGCGCTGTGGCCGGGGGACGGCAAGCCCGGCCTCTGGGTGAGCTCCATCTCGAGGATGGGGGCCATCTACGCCCTCATCGCCAGGGAGGAGGAGATCTACCGGGAGGAGAGGAAGAGGGCCGGCGGCCTTGACGGACCACCGTCTCTGGAGAGGGACGAGGACATCGAGCTGGTAGTCCCGCCGCTCTTCGAGGGCTGCACCAGGGTGCTGGGCGCCGGGGAGCAGATCGAGGCGAGGGACATGTACTGGGAGGCGGTGTGCGTAGGGGGGCGGGGCGGGGCGGAGGCCCTGGAGAGGGCGGAGGGTCTGCTGCGGGGGTGCGTCGAGAGGAACCCGTTCGTGGGGGAGCCGCACCTGGTGCTGGGGCAGGTGTACCTGGGGCAGGGGCGGTGGGAGCAGGCGGAAGTGGAGGCGGAGGAGGGGCTGCGCCTGATGCTGGAGTGGGGGAGCTGCTGGGACAAGCGCATGTCCTGGGAGGGGTGGGTCGCGTGGGGGAGGGTGCTGCTCATGAAGGCCCGGGAGAGGTCGTGGCCGCAGAGCTCCTGGGGGGTCCTCAACCTCGGCCTCGTCAGGTGAGGCCGCCCTCGGCGGCGGCGGCGGGGCGGCGCTGCTACGTTCTCTCCTCCTCCTGCTCGGCGAGGATTTCCCCGTTTTCAGAGGACAGGTGGCCATGGCTTGTAGGTATTGTGACAAAAAACTCTGGTTGTGCACGAGGACGAAGGGATGCAAAGGGTTACTTGTCGGGTCAGATATATGTTTGATTTTGTCTTCTAGTTTCCTCTTCATCGAACCTGTCGGTATCGTTACAGCTATTGGGAAACGTGAAGGTTACACGTTGTCGTAGGATGTTTCGGAACGAGCTTTTTCCTAAGATTTTTTTTTCAAAAAATCTCATTTTCATTTTTATCATAATTCTTAAATTTACAGTATTTAAAATTTGACATGTTCGAGAGAATCTAAATAAATTTTAGTAACAAAGGAAGAACAAGAAAATGGCCGGCCCATTATTGCCCACTGCCCCCATCCTTCTCCACCTCTTCACACGTGAAAATCTCCACCTCTTTTGGTTGATTATTATATATAAAGCTTTGACATATTGTTTTGGTATTATTTCAAATTATATTTGAAGTAAATTAGTACAATCCGTATATGAATGATATGCACGTGATGAGGTCAGATGAGTTTTAACTACGGCATTTGAATTTATGTAACAACGACACGATAACAATGACGAGCAGTGTAAAATTTGTCATGTCCAACGCGATCTGATGTCGCTAGGCTCATTTCAATTTGGATTGGTTGAGTTCGTGACATATTAACTTACAGGTCTCTGGCCCATTCAATATAGTACAGTTGAGGCCCATAGAAATTTTACCAGTTCACGAGCGAAATTATTGCGCACGTAAGATCCGGACATCACAGAATAAATTGCCGCTGTCATCACAGGACTTTTCTCGACGTGGACCGAGTCATATTCATGCCATCGAGATCTTCGTCACGAAGTCTCCCTCTCCTACTTATCTCCCTCTTATATCTCTATCTAAAATACGTCTCTGACTTAAACATCATAGAGTTATCTTTTGAGGTCATGTCAAGGTGTCTTCTAACGTCGTCCTCTAATGTTGGTAGGTTTTTTTTTCCTGACGTGGGGTCACTTTTAAATTTTTGGGGGGAGAGAGCGCCTCGAAGCCGTGAAAAAAAAATGTTGGCCGGTTTTCTCGAGTGGATGACTATTCTTTCTCGATCAATAAATATTAAAAAATGTAATACTAGAATTAGAAATCACTTTCCTTCCTCCGTTGCAATGTGTCATGGTCCCGACTAGGGATGTCAAAAATATCTGCAAATCCGATTACCCGCGTCACTCGACCCGTGATGGGTAGGGTAATACCCGAATAAACGGATATTGATTCGAGTTCGGATATGTTTAAAATACACGTTTCATATTCGGATAGGGTATGGATTTAGTGCACCTGAATCCATACCCGATCCGAACCCGCTCTTAATAACTTATCGTGCATGTTAGGCCTATGTTTTTGATATGAACTTAACCCGTTGTTCGTCATGTTGAGTTTGTGAGTTTGGACTTCTTGCTAAATTGTAAAGACGTTTTTATTAAACATAAAAATTACTTTAGAAAGGAAAGAATTGACCGAATTTCTATTTTTCTAAGTCTCATAAATCTCACATTTTCTTGGAGGTTGATGTAGACTCGTATTTTATGGACGGATACGGATATCCGCAGATATATCTATACCCGTGACGGATATACCCGTATCCATATCCGCCAAAATAATAGGGTATTATCCGGGTATGGTATTTATAAAATTTTCACGGATAGGATATGATATTGGCCTACTCGAGCTGAATCCGATCCATTTATATCCCTAGTCCCGACTGCACGTCATCAGAAAATCAACACAATTGGCACGTGCAGTATGTCAAATCTTGCCATGGGCGCAGGCAGCATCGTGATTGGGTTTACCTTGTTGGTACTTGGGTTTGCCTTGCCAAGTGATTTGTGATGGGCGTCTACGGGCAACGAGGCAATCTCCCATGGCGTTTGAGGAGTGCCTCCCCTGACCTGTTGCCGTTGTCGTCCTTGCCCAGGCCAGTCAGGCAATCATTGTATTTAAGTATCTCAAGGTTGGGGTTAGCTTTGAAAACACGGTGAGGTGAGGGTTAATCTCAATTATACGTATATACAGTTTAACTCTTCCTCAACTTATTAAAAAAATAAATAAAAAAATAAAAATTAGTGATCATCAAACTCCATGACATCACGAGACCGTTTGAAAATAAGTTAGGGTAATGCATACGCTATTATTTTCTCTCATTCTCACGCTTATCCTGTTCGGATTTGAAGGAGGGGCTCTTATCCTATCCTAGTTAAATTTTTTATGTGTGAGGAGAGTAGGTGAGAGTCATATTTTCTCTCATCGTTTAACTATGCTCACACTTATCCTGTTCGGATTTGAAGGAGGGGCTCCTATGGTGTACATATGGACAAAAGACCTTTCATTGACCCACCAAACCCATGAGAAGATGACAGCCTTCGCGCTGCCGCAGTTTGAAGATGACGCACATGTGACCTGGCCGAAGGCAGAATCCAAATTGTTGTAGAGTGATGCTTGTTGCAGATACATAGTGTGTGATGACACATATAAATATATCTCTATTTTATTCATTTAACGGAGATTGATAGAATAGGCTGAGGAGAGAGAGAGAGACATAAATCTCACGTACATGCGATTTACCCCCCTCTCTCTCTCTCTCCTCTCCTCCTCTCTCTTCCTATTCCGTGAAATCTTTTCGATCCTAATTAGGGCACGTTTGAGAATAATCTCGGGCGTGACTTTCGAAAGATAATCTCCCAACAAATTTTAATCATCCTCGAAGGGTCACAAATGTTCTTGACTTTCGTGAAGGAGAAATTTTAAAGAGGAGAGAGAATCAAGTACAAAAGTATTTAGTTCTCCAAATCTCTCGAAGCAAGCTCAGGCTTACTTCCGAAGATTTTAAATGATGAGAAATCTACCGTTGCCTGCGCACGAGTAGATGGATTTTGGTAAAACACCGGAGGTTATGGCTGTTCCCAAACGTGGCCTTAGACCAATAGACTATAAGTGTGCAATAAATTTACCACCATTACTCATTGTTTTAATTTTTAAAGAGGTACTGCAGCATATCTCGACAAGAAAATTGTACAATTCATCTAAAAGACTAGGGATGTTCAAGCATGGGTCTTTCTCATGTGCTGAGAGAGGCTGGGCTTTTTTGGGAGGAGTGGGTTTTGAGAATTAGGGTTTGAGTTTATTATTTACGTTATATTAATTATGGTCTTCATTTATTTTTTTATGATAATTAATGGTCTGATTAAATTTGGGGTTCTAGGTTGACAATGCGTTGGATCGAGTTGATATACCAGGTTGAAATAAATAAATAAATAAATCTGTGCTAGTTTTCAAATTTAAGGCTAGAAAAATCGTAAGCTGCGTCCAACCCAACACTTACAACTCCTGAAGCAAACAAATAGGATTCACGTTGACGTTGGATTCCGAGTTATCCATCATCCATCCTATTTTTGTGGCCCCAGTAACTAGTAACAAAGTGACGGTGAATCATGGTTTGTCGATCCGGTGCGTCTCGCACCGACTCGCATGACCCGACCCGACCCAGGCCAGGACCGGGTCGGTCGGGCCGTGGGTCGTGGACGGGTCGGTCTATTATTTTATTATTATATTATATTATATTTTATATAATGTGTGTTTTTCTATTTTATTTTATTATTTTATAATATATATATATATATATATATATATATATAGTGTTGTTTTAGAACGGGACGGACCGAGACGGGAACGACCCGACCCAATCCAAGTCGAGACCGGGTCGACCGAGTCGACCGGGCCGGCAAACCCTGCCGTGAATACAAACTTGTTGCAGTTGTCCCCCTAAAAGATGTTAAATTTAAGGATGTCTGACACTTGAGTTCAATGTTCCTTCAAAAAAAATAGGGGGGGGGGAAGAGAAAAGAAAGACTCTCGAGTCCACTGAATTTGGGCTATTTTGGGTCATAGGGGGCGCCTGGCCCAGAAGTTTATGGGCCAGTGAAAGAAATGGGCCGACATTGGACTTAATATTTTACCAACAAACCTAACATGCATGACTCCTCCATTCACTAAAAATTGAAGTAATACACATGGAATTGTTATCTAGTATTCTAGTTTAGAAAATACGAATGAGATCAAATATTGCTAATGTACTCACGATTTTTTTTAGAGTAAAAAGTGGGCTGACCCTGAAATGGGCTTTGTCATGATGGCGTGGGCCCACTTGGGCCTCTAGTCGAAGGCCCACCAACAGAAACCCACCAAATGCCCTCTCTCTCTCTCTCTCTCTCCACCCCATCTTCCCCTGACGCCAATCACTAGGAATCACAAAGGCCGCGCCGTCTCTCACCCGTCTGCCCCCCCCCCTTTCATTGACATGCGAAACCACTCTCTCCGACCGTCTTCTTCCATAGACTGGCATGAGGTTCAAAGGGCCAGTATATGTGTCTTACAGTATTACTTGTTGCACACCAGAGTGTGCAATTTGCGTTTAGTTATCTTGGAAATTTACTCGTGATCGATCCACGTGAGATGGTAGGATTTGAAAAATAAAAAGGATTCTAATAAAGAAATGAAGAAGAGTGTGAGTTCCACTTATTTTTATCGTTGGATTTTCTTGTCTCTTATAATATATATCCCTATCATTTCTTGTAAATTAATTATAAGTGAAATTTACAAGACGAGGATCCCGAGTGAGTCGAATGGTAAAAATATTGTCTCATGGTTCAACTCCCTAAGGATACTTATCTGACTCACATTTAATCCTCGAGAGATGTGAACCTAGGGTTTACTAGTCTCATGAAAAAAAAGATGTGCATGAGTTAGCGTTGCTAGATTTGAACCCAAGTCTCTCACGCTCCATGTAGAGACGAGTACCACTGTGCTACGTTCTTAATCATCATAAAAAAAAAAGAATTTACAAGATGATTAGAGACAGTTTGTACATCAAGATATGTAATAGATATTACTAATCTATCTTAGGGAAGAAGAGAGGTTCAGATCCCCTAACCCAATGACCGAGTTGGGTTGGACGAAGTTCGGTTCAAAGGAAAAAGGTCCCGGCCCCCCAATTATGTAAGAACCGGCCGGTTCACTTCGGACCCAGACCGGGTTTTATAAAATCAGGCCTCCAATCTATTTGGCACTTGTAATATCATTTCAAGTTCCAACATGTTATGTCCCATGTGTTTGATTTAAGGTATCAGTTGAAAAGGTATTCTTATGCTGAGGGGAAAACATCAACTAGAAATATTGCCTCATCGACAAGTATGGAGGGGAAAAGAAGCCACGTACGTACCCTGAGGAAGATAACATGAGTCATGAGAGGAAGCGGATAGGAAAATCCCTTCTTTGAAAGCCAAAGTTGGAGGGGGGGAAGTCTTGGCACCTTGATGGAATACATGACAGATGATGAGCACAAAATTATTTCGAAGATGTCTGCTGTCTTTCAAAGTAGGCATTGATGGTTTTCTCAGTGGTTGCAGACTGGTAATTGGCCTAGATAGTTGCCAGTTGAAAGACAAGCTTTGGGGGGTTTGCTTAATGTAACTGCTCTGCATGGAAATAATGGACTTTTCCCAGTGGCATTTGCTAGTGTTTGGAGTCTGAAAATATTGATAGTTGGCCTAATTAATTGGTTTCTTGAAAATCTGAAGAAAGCCATTAATTGTAGAGGTCCCAAGGTTGGTTTTAATATCTGATGGGCAAGAATTAAGTATCCAATAGTCACACCTCAAAATGTTGACAATCAACCAGCCAAACAGTAAGTTTGATCTTCTCCAATGTTCAATGCTACCCAATTAATAGGGGTGGGGCTTAACACATGGGTTAAAGGAGGCAGCTTTGTTAGTCCAATGTCTAACACCTAAGAAGGTAAGTTAGTTATACTCCCTCAATATGGTAACATTACATTTCTCAAGGCAGCAACTAAGATACCCAACACCTCAATGTAGGTTTATTGTGAAGTTTTTTGGAAGAAGCTACAGTTTTGGGAGGAATGCTCGCATTCCATCTACAAACTATGAGAGTGTGCTGTTATGCACTAGACCTATTAATCAGTGTGGACAGTAGGTTTACATGAAGAGTCTCAAATAGATGCATTTTGGCATTTCAAGTTTACTACAATACTAGACCTATTACTAAACTTTGGCATCTGAAAGTTTGGATTTGCGGTCAAGGTTTAAATTTGTGAATGTCTGTTTTTTTATAAAAATCTTTTGGGAGTGTCCGGAATGCATGCTCTTGCCTTGAAGTGTAGACAATTTAGGTCATTCTTAGTTCAGATCTGCTGGACAACCCAATGACACAAAAGAAGATGGTAAAGCAGACAGCAGTTGCAATTTTAACAATTGCTATTTGACATAGAGAAAAGGTCCCACGCACATCGATGCAATCTTACAAAAAGCTACGCATGATATAGTTTCATTCAAATGTAAGAGAACATGGAATAATACAAGACTATGGCAATTCAGTAGATCATGGTTTGCATTTCACATTTGTGATAGTTTTTAAAATGGGTATGCTGGTGAGGTGGGTATTAAAAATAAATTAAAATATAATAGTGGAGTACTCTTCACTCACCATCAGTTGAGTTGGATGGTGTAATTTAATAAATTCTAATCAAAAAGTTTTGAGTTGGATGATCTAATTTAATAAATTCTAATAATTTGATTAAATAAATTTTTTATTTCACATATTAATATAGGCTTTTTTTTTCATTTCTCCTCCAAGTTCATCATCTGATATTTTTAAGTCCACTGTAGAATGAGATGACGATCATCTACCCAACTGAAGCAGCCACACATAGATGTTCACAAAAGTACAAAGGTGGCTCTGCATGGCAACAATTCTCATATGATGAGTTTTGACTCGGGCTCATTTGTGGAAGAAAGTGCACATTTAATCGTTGATGGGTGAACAGCGTCTTCTGCAACCCCAGGTCTGGCGTTCGACACCGTCATCTATATATAATTAACTCCGGCGTCCACATCAACCACCGGAATATCACCCTCAACCTTCCCCCAACTCCGACGTCCACAGCAAGCACCGGCGCCGACATCCGGCAGTGGTGGGCCGTCGTCTTCTCCACCACATATACTAATACTACACGGTTAGTATAGTATAGTACGAGGGAATGCCTTCCCTGAGGGGAAGGCATGTTTCATCTGGCCGTCCTTCCTGCCGCCATCATTTGTATCCTTCTATAAATGCCATCCAAGCAATACAGGGTCACCGAGGAAAGGTAGCAGCAGAGAGAAGCAGAGGTCGCCAAAGCCTCCCAACCAGCAAAGTCTCTCAAGTCAAGACTCGCAACCCCCGCACAGGCCCGGTAGCTGTGACGCCACTCTCTGCGATCTACGGCCCTGCCGCGAGGCCGGACAATAACAATACACAGACGTACGTACGCACGCACCAGCCGCCCGTCTCATCCCCAAGTGTATTCCTGGTCCCTGCAATTCTGCCCCGCCCTCTTACTCCCGCAATTTTCTTTCATTCCACGTACGAGAAAAAGGAGACGGGGTATTAATAATAATAATTGGCGGTGGCGAAGAAGGGCAGGTAAATACTAGTTAAATACTACTCCGCTGGCCATTCTGTTCTGCCGGTGGCAGAGCGGAGTACGGGGGGTAGTGGCAGTGGGCACATTTAATGGGGGATGCGAGGAAGGTGCTACCCCGCCGAGGGGAAGGCGGGGACTGTGCTGGAGCTTGCCCATGTCGTCGACCCGAGAGAAAGAGGAGGGGACTCCTCCCCATCTTGGGCACTCTGCCATCGTGGTCCGTGAGAAAGCGATGGGTGAGAACTGTGGGACGACATTAGGAACGGGAGGGGAAGGGGAGGCGGGGGAGTGGGGGCAGCGTCAAAAAGTTTGCCTTTCTCAGGGAGTGGTCAATTTCGGAGAGGGGTTAACTGGCCAACTACACACTCCCGACTGTTAGAAGATCTATCCTCAAGATACGCACATAAAGCTTTGAAATTACTGGTCAACTTTCATGGAAAAAGCATGATATTGTTTGTTTGGATAAAGGGAAAGTTTGATCTTTATAAATGTATTGTAGAATTGTTTGACTGACAACGTTTAGATTTTGTAGAGTACTGCGACATCTCCGGATTGGGTCAGATTTCAGGAAGAGGGCGCAACATTATTTCCTTTACTTATTATATAGCATCAGTGTGTGGGTGTGAGGAAGAGAGCGAGAGAGGTAGGTAAGCTTTTTTTTGAGAAGAAGAATCCAGATTAAAAACTATGAACAAAGGAATTCACGTAGGTAAGCTTTTTGACCATACGACCCAATAACATGCGTACAGAGACAGAGAGACAGTGTGTGAGAGAGAGAGAGAGCAGTGACCGGACCTTAATGGACAGTGCAGCAGTGCCTTCCCCAAAAGTTGGACCAGAAGAAAGACGAGCCCCGGGCGGTCCTACGATGTGGTGCATGCCTGGGCAGCAAGGGCCACCCTGCGCATGGAACTGAGAGATCACATCTGTAACCCCTTTTCTCTTTGTTTATTTGTCTTCCCTTCTTTCACTGTGCCAGTGCGGAGGCAGCAAGCGGGAAACCCTCCAGTGTCCGTTTAATTAATCTGCTTCTGCACTGTCGCTTTTTGAACAGGGCGGGTGTTCTGCAAGAAGCACAGGAGCTTTTGTCCCCTGGTCAGAGAACGCCGGCCAGTGGGGTGGAGAGAACTCATCTCCCGGCCAGCATCTCTTGCCCACTCACCATTGCAGCAGAATGAAGAGAGAGAGAGAGAGAGAGAGAGAGGGCTTGCACCTTGCAGGGTGCGCAGAACGATAGTTCTACACCTCTGAGATCTCTGCTTCTTTCACGGTGACGCCCTGGCCAGTGGCCGGACAGTAGAAACAGGGAGGGAAGCATGCACCTGTGTCCACATATAATAATATATATATATATGTGTCCTCCACCAAACAGGAGTACGGAGTATAAATAGAGTAGATCAATTAAAGGATTCACTTTATATATATTCTCCCTATATGAAAAATATTAAAACTATCATCTATAATTATCAAATATTATATACCATCTTCATTAATTAAAACTTTCAAAATTTCGGCTAATGACTAAAATATCTCCGAGCTCTACATATGTTGGGAGGTTTGGTACATGCTGATATGAAAAGTGGGGGCATTTTTGCCATTAAATGTTATTTTCAAATTTTTATTAATAATAATATATACCATGTTTTACAACTAAAAAAACAATTTTAATATTTCACATATAATGAGAGCTTATATAAAATTGGTTAACCCCAAAGTACCCTTGATACGTCATCCAGTGGGAACATTCGAGTTGCTTCGGGGTACGGTAGACCCTGCCAATACAACAAAGCACCGCAATTTTTAGTAGGACATAGCTTTTATACATCACATTAGATGATTGAGATAAATAATTATCTCAATTTTTAGGATAATTTTATTGATTAGTTAATTAGTGAGACATAATACTTGAACGGTTATCTCAACGTCAACCAACTTGTTTTTTAACGAATCTCAGAAAAAAAAATTCTGAAATACCAGGATTATCAAACTAGGTCTTGGACCTGGGATTTGACCTATGTGAACTCTATAGCATTTGGGTCCATGTAAACACATTTATCCGTTGATAGAACTATTATTTCCCATATTAAATTAAAAAAATATTTAAAGTCTTATGAATTTGAGTCTAAAATTACGCCAATTAATTTGTCATGTTTATAAATCTATTTTATAATTTAATTTTGTGTAATCACAAGTCCAATCCAAGATCTAATCTACTCACTCGTTGACACAGAAGATTAAAATGAGTCCAATATAAATATGGGCATGTGAATCCTGAATCTAAGAATCTTGACACCCAATCTTCACTTCACAATTCTAACTTAAAAAATAGTTGTCGATGCGCGAGAACGACGATCATATTCAATAGATCTGTAAACAGATCAGATACGGAACGGATATTGTAATATCTGAATTCATATTCGATTAATAATCGAATTATCTGATTAATAATTGAATTATCTGTCAGATATTTTATTCAGATAAATATTAGATTAATACGGATTCAAATTCGGTACATTATTTTCTCAAAAATAAAAAGAGTGAAAATTATTTTTATTTTAAGAGATATTATCAAAAGATTAGACTTCATCCTAAAAAATAGGAGATAACTTATCAAATGGATATAAGTGGAGTTATTATTTTTAAATTATAATTTGAGAAAAAAATAAAAAATAATTAAATAATATAATGAGATTTAAGTTAATTATATATAGAATATATGTATCGTTAGATATTTATTTAAAAATTCATATTCAATCGGATAATATTTAACATGGATATCTCAATATATGAATTTATATCTGATTAATTATTAGATATCAATATCCGATTAAATTATTCGTCAAATATTTTATTTAAATAATTATTTAATTAAATAAATATAAGTTCAAATTAAATTCAAATTTTAAACGAATCATTGTCGGACCTACTATTCAGTCACTAAAACTTGATCTTCGAAACATAAATCCCATTAAAATAATCCGATTCCCCGGTCCCAAACATCCCATCAATAAAATAATCATCAGAAAAATCCGGCAGCTGGGCACGAAAGCGACTCCTTGGCCTTGGGAGGACACCGTGCCTGTGCCTACCTGCTTTCCGTCACATCCAATGTGAAACGTGGGATTGATACCCCCACCCTCTTTATTGTTCCCTGCATAGATCACATCCCATGTCGCCTCTCTAACTCTCCTTTTACTTCCCCACCCCCACTCTCTCTCTCTCTCTCCTTTGAGTCTTTTTGACCCAAGACAGTTCTTCCCGTAATCCCCATCCAACATACCTGTAAACAGGAGCCAGATGACGACCCATGGCATGGCATGGCATGGCATCTGCCCCCAGAAGAAATCACATCGACGCATCACATCATCCACCCCTCACCTGTCAAAAACGAAAACGCCCTGTTCTAATGAGATGTATAGATCGATGTACATAGATACAGGTACATAATAGGGGGATGGCATTACGTGGCTGGCAGCCTCGCAATGCCAACCATATATAAAGAGTGGCCCGCTCTTTTAATAAGAAAAAAAGAAGAATGAGGACCCGGCGGCCCATGCTGTGTTGGGCGAAATGGGCCTCACTTTCCTGTCGCTATCAAGTGGTCCGGGACTCCGGTGGCGACGCGAGAGAGAGAGAGAGAGAGAGAGAGACGTGGTGCAGGAGGAGGGACAGAAGGGGAGCAGGGCGGGGGGACAGAACGAGTTAAGGGATCTCGCGCGGGATGCGATCACCGAGTGTAAGCGCACCGGCGGTTCAAAGACCGACCTGTAAATCGCGGCTCGAAATCGGATTTGGTTGCGGGCCGGGGGCGGCCCATTCCGAATACGTTTCCAGTTTATCTCTTCTTTCAGTTTTAGAAAATAAAATTCGGCTCCTCTCATAAAATTAGTTTTGGGGATTTTTAAACGTTCCGAATAATTTTGAATAATTTATCTAATATTAATAGTAATTTTCTCCTCGTCCAGTGCCCCTAACCCCTTAAGACCTGACAAAAACTGATGAGTTTGAAAAGTGATTGTGAGGGACGGAGATTTTGAAACCTCAAAAATCTTTATCTAATATTATTATTTCCGAAGGCAGCCCTTATTCTATTACTCAAATTTAAGTTTGTTCACAAATATATGGAGGATCGATGGGGACGGGGTGGTCCGAACAGCCCTCCCTCTGCCAAAATTCCTAAACCAGTTTCACGTGCCGTGCGGCGGGCCCGCGGCACGAGACGACCAGACATGTATCTCTGTGACGCAGCTACCTGCACCCCCCCAACCCCACCCTTCCTCCCCCCGTTTTAAAAGTGGAATTCGAGTTCCCCGATGTCATAATAACAGAGTCCCGGGGAGTCTTCATCTCACAATATGGATAATTACGCGGGTACTCCTGACACACACATATATATATATATATATATACTCGTGTCATGTATGGTTTGTTAAAATCAATTTTAAGTGGATTAGGATGAAAAAAATAATTTAACCTTATTTAATCTATTCATAGTTTCATACAATTAAAATAATAATATATATATCTCTAAAAACTTTTGTATTATCTCTTATACCCCTGGAGTGAGACAACTTTTTAGCAGTAAAATTGTAAGATCCTTGAAGACATGTCATGTGAATTATAGGCAAATCGCTCTCCACGATAGAATGGCACTTTTTGTTAAGAAAAAAATAAAATTCTTTGATAACTCATGGATAACCACACATTTAATATTAATAGTAATCGTTTAGTAGTTATCAAATAGATGTCAAATTGTTTATGAGTTTCAAATAGGTCCGATTTAGTCCGTGTAGCACTTAAGGCTCCATTTTGATGCAATTTATGAAAACTTAAATAGTTTCATCATAAATATATTTATTATAAATATGTTTGTTATAAACTCAGTTTTTATTAACTCATATTTAGCCATTGTACTTGAGGGTAAGTGAATTTGTAACAGACTCGGTTTACAGGGACAATCTCCCACATAAACTAACACAGAGTAAGTCTGTAGAAACCATTTTTTATAGGGAGATTTTGAGTTTACGATAAATTGAACTAAATTTATGATAAATCTATTTAATCATCTAAATTGAAGTTATAACAAAATATAAATTTATGATAAACCTGATTTTGTGTATGTCTTACATCGTAAATCACAATCTTCAACATAAATTTTAATATTAAAATTGTGTGTGTGTGTGTGTGTGTGTGTGAGAGAGAGAGAGAGAGAGAGAGGGGCACACATATGGAGAAAGGGATGTTGGAGTAGCGAGTGGAATATGATCTACCCATGATCTTATGTCACATCGTAGAGCTATCCAGCCAGTCCAACGAAAATTGGGAGGTATTATAAGTTATTCTCAGACCACACGAACTCTGTGAATAATATTGTTTACTATTCACAAAATTATGTTATTTTTAATTTAACTTACTAAGTCAAGATTGTTTGCACAATAAATTAAGATAACGTGAAATCCACGTAATAATTTTTTTGAGAAAAATAAAAATTATTACACCACCTTAAGGTATAATTACCAACGTTGTGCAATAAATATCACTCAACCTAAGACGCATCTAGAATGACTTTTAGGGGGGTGATTTTTTGATCTCAAGAGTCACGTCACAAAAAGTCAAAATAAATAGATCATTATCACATCAAATTTTTAAAAAATTATTTTTTTATTTTAAAAAGATATAACGATAAAAGTCACCTTTTAAAAAATTAGAGTGTTTGGTTGCTATTTTTTATCTATTTTTTCTTAGATTTTAAAAAAAGAGTAAGAGATCCTCTAACCTCGTTTGGTGGTCTTTTCTTAAATTTTAGGGAGATAATCTCATCCCGTGTAAATCTTCCTAAAAAAAAATAAGTTTGGAGCAATTTTTTTAAAAAAAACACCCACGACGTCTCGTGACTCCCCGTCCCTCCCACGCGCGACCCCCCTCCCCCGCGGCTCCCCCTCCCCTTCCCCGCGGCCGGCCCCCCTACGCAGCCCCCCTCCCCCGCGGCCGGCGTCCCCTCCCCTCTCCCGCGGCCGGCGTCCCCCACGGCTCCCCCTCCCCTCCCCCGCGGCCGGAGGGTGCTGCGGCGACGGCGTCCCCCACGGCTCCCCCTCCCCTCCCCCGCGGCCGGAGGGTGCTGCGGCGGCGGCGACGGGCAAGGCCGCTCTGCAAGCGTAGCCGGGCAGGGTTGGCGGTGGCTGTCGGCGAGGGTCGCGACGAGGGGGCCCGGGGTTGGGACGTAGGCGACGACAGAGGGCTTCGCGGCAACGAGCGGTGAGGCGGGAGGCCGGTGGCATCTGGCGGGCCGGCCCTGGGTGCTCATGGCGTTGCTGTTGCAGACGCACGGACAGACGAAGGAGGGAGACAATGAACAGTGCCGGGTTGGCTGTGGACGGAGGAGAAGCATAGGACGAGGAGGATAGGGAGGAAGGGGGGATCCATGTGGTGGCAGAGATGCATGGCGGTGTCGGCGGGGGGAGAGAGGGGATCCATGTACTTTTTGATCTCCCAAATAAAGCTACTTAAAATTTAAAAATTATGATGTTTTTGTCAAACAAAGAGTGACTCATTTTGTCGATTTTAAAAATTAAGTTAAAAATTGATATATCATAATTTTTAAGATAGAAATAATTTTTTAAAAAAAGTGTTCTCAAACGTCCTATTAAAAAACTCCTATAAAAGAGGTTATTCCCTCTATAGAGAATTTTTCAAAAAAATAAAAATTCATAAATATTTTGAAACGCGCCTTTAAAATAAGTAAGGTCCACGATTCCCCCAAACAACGCATCTTTCAAACTTAAAACCGTGACAACCCCCAAATCAAGATGAACAGTACCTACGCGAGCACCAGACCAACCAAACATGTTCACATACATATATATCTATATATATATAATCTTACTTTAAATGAAATGAATGTGGTGAACCATGTCTCGTGATCCTTCCCATCAAGCACTCCAAGCAACCTGCAGCACTCTCTGAACTCCATTGGCGACGAGCTGTCAAAGCGATTGAAGGCTATAGGAAGAAGATAAACTTTGTGTCCTCGTTGCAATCGATCACCTCGTTCCCCGCCCAGCATCTTCTTCTTTTCTCAACACCACCCATGATTACCCAACCACATCATCCATCCATCCATCCATCCGCCATGGCTATAGGAAGAAGACAAACTTTGTGTCCTCGTTGCAATCGATCACCTCCTTCCCCGCCCAGCATCTTCTTCTTTTCTCAACACCACTCATGATTACCCAACCACATCATCCATCCATCCATCCGCCATTCCCCTCGTGGATCCATCCATCAATCCATCCATGCGCACTCCAGCCCCTTTGCTCTGCTCGCACTGATACCGTCATCGTCATCATCATCCACCAAGAAACCAGGGCAGCATAACACGAGGCGAAAGGGCGGTGAATTGCGGACGTCATACGTGGCAAATCAAATCTCATATATGCCTCCACCACGTGGCACTATCATACACTGTGAGATCAGTGGCTGTACGTAGGAAACAAAATAGGATGGTAGAATTTTTTTAATATTTTTGAAATTTTACTATTTTTTAAAAAATATTTTTCATGATGGTAATTTAGGTTAAAACTTTCATTTGAATATTCCATTAGATTGCAAATTGTTGAGAAAATAATTTACGTCGACACCCTTGTCTTTTTTATTAAAAAGGTGTCAGTGTCGTCTAGTTTTTTATCTTCTTCAAGTTTTTAACTATTTCTCCCCCCCCCTTGAAATCTACCCTCAACTTCCCAAAAATACTCGTAAAAAGGAGTTTCTGAAGAATATATATGTCCTTCTCCTGCTTATAAATCTCTCTCTCTCTCTCTCTCTCTCTCTCAAAATCATTCTTTCATAGAAACCTAGTGTTTATTGAGAAAAGATTGTGTTATGACGTCAAAAATATCCTAATAATTAAAATCCCCTTTCATAATTCTTTCCAAGCCTATCTTTGTCGATTACTGTCCAAAAGGAGGGCACCGGCCAGGAGACGCTGCCAAGAGGACTCCAGCCACGGGTGGATCGAATCCGCTCGTGTGCAGATATAGAGAATCCGGAACCTTCTGCTGGGCAGGCTGATCGGTAACCGGTAACAAGGTTCTACTGGGTCGCCCGAGGCCCAGTAAGACGATCCGAATGCCCGCGTCAGTGCAAGTGTTCAACAGAAAGCAAGCGTGATGATATATACAGTAATGATCAGTGACCAGCATGGCTGTGCTGCTGCTGCTGCTGCTGCAGAGAGAGAGAGAGAGAGAGAGGTAGGTGAGGTGAGACACATAGACCCTACCCTTCTGGCCGTGAGTGTGAGAGAGAGAGAGAGAGGGGTTACCCTTCGGGCCGTGAGAGAGAGAGAGAGAGGTGAGGCACATATATAGACCCGACCCTTACCGGCCGCGGACACCACCACCCCACTACGCCTTGCTCGGCAAGCCACAGCAGCCCCCACGGGCACCCCTCCTCCCCCCCCCCCGGGTTTTCCCTGTTATAGAAAGAAGAAGAGATCATAAAAACCCATAGGTGTTCTCTCGTTGCTCGTAAAGGCCGCGGCTTTGATAGCTTTGCTCGGGTTTCTCTCTCCTAATCTCCTCCTCCTCTGTACTTGTCTTCTTCGTTGGCAGCGGCAATGGCGGTGGCGATGGTGGTGGACCTGGCGGGGTGCGAGCAGGGGGCGCTGCTGGAGGAGGGCAAGAGGCGGTTCCGCAGCCTCTTCTGGAGGGTGCGGGCGGAGATAAGGAGGCAGGTGGGCAAGGGGCGGTCCAGGCGGCAGCGCTTCAGCTTCCACTACGACCCCTTCAGCTACGCCCTCAACTTCGACGACGGCTGCTCGGGGTTCTTCTGCTGATGCCCAAGCGCGCCGCATTCTTCCGAGGAGGAAGAAGGTGGCCATGGTGCCGGCACGCGAAGTACAGCTACAAGAATCTTCTTCCTCCTCCTCGGAGGAGGAGGATCTCTTTACATCTCGCTTTTCCTTCTTCGTTTGTTTTTTCCCCCATTTTTGGTGGCGCCACCGTGGTCTGTTCTGGTGGCCTGTCTGGCGGTGGAGTCCAGGGAAATGTATCGTTTTGCTTTTAGTCTCCTCAGGAGAAATGATGTAAATGCTGGTAGTACTCCTGTGTTCCTTTTGGCCATCTGCAATGGGGGTCACTGTGGCAGGCCTCCCAACCTCCTTGTAATGTTGCTGTCCTTCCTAGAACTCTCTCTTCTCCCTTGGCAGCAGCTGCTTGCAGCAGTGCCACCGGAATGGACCCTTGGTATTGGCTTCATGATCTCTCCTCTTCCATTCTCCACTTTCCTAGAGAGGAAGTAGTTTCCGTAGCAAGTTCTTCTCCCGGCCTTCCCCTCTCAGGTTAGACTTGCAGGAGACTTGCAGGAGGAAGGCACAGGCTGCAGCCTGCAGGCTTCTTAACAACAGCTGTGGCTGGTGGCCCGGCATTGACAGGGATGCCCATGAACCATGGAAGAAAGGCAAGGAGGGGGGGGGCGCATACCAGTAGTCCGTATATGAGAGAAGGAGCGGGGGTGCGGGTTGGGAATTCGGGGGTTGTGGGGAGACATGATCATCGTCTTGAATGCCCCCAAATAACTACTACTGTTGACTTTTACAGCTACACCGCCACCACCGCTGTGCTGCTGCTACTGCTTTCTGCCTTTCCCCTAATCTTCGGCTGCTGCTGCTGCTGCTTTCTGCAGAAGGTGGGCACCAGCAACCGCAGGGAAACTAGTGTAATGATAAAGGTTTTGATTAACGATCTAACACTGGTGGTCTCCCTCGTTATTGTTTTAACTGTTTCTCGAACAGCCCACAACTTCAGTGGGTGGCCGAGCTAGCTGCTGGTGCAGCTGCTGCGAGCTGTTCGAGATCCACAGCCAGCGGCCAGAGGGGGGGTTCACGTGACCGGAGGGATAGGCCCCCCACTGCAGTAATTAATAATAAAAGAATTGTGAGCCCGGAGAACCTGCTTCCCGCAGCAAAACATCGGCCCACTGATCCCCCACCTGGTCTCTCCCGGGTGAACAGGATGTTGAGAAGGGGGGATTTCTTTTTCTTCTTACACGGTGGATGCATGCCATTCATTCCCAAGGTGGGGTGGGTTGACCACTCCGCGCTTGGCGACTCCATCCTATTTTTTCTTCACCGGGTTTTCTCGAGGTTGGGTAGGGGAGTAGTGGGTAAATGGGGTACGTATATTGTGGTGATACCGCAATAATATATATAAACGGGAGTAACAAACAGTACGTGATAGTACTGCCAATAAGGACCCATTTTGATGCAAAAAGGGTTCATAGGGGAGTACGTCTAAAGATTCCCCCCCCCCCCCCCCTCCGGCTCCCTCTTCCTTCCTGGAGGTTCTCTCCAGGTGAGTCCCATTAGGGTCTCGGCTGGGTTTTATCAGGGGGGCTCTTAACCCTACCTGGAATCGTTCAGGGTTACCCCCTGGAAATCCCCTCCCCCGTCCCCTCCTCCTCCGACTTCCGCCCCTCCGGCCTTCCCTTCCCCCGTTCCAGTCGCCGCTCCCCGTCCCACCCCCTTCTTCCCCGTTTCCCCCCCCCTCCGTCATTACCGTTCCCTCCCCCCCTCCGACCTTTGCCCCTCCACCCTCTGTCCCCACCTTCCCTCCCCCTGTTTCTCTGCGGTCCTCCGCCTCCCCTCCCGTTTCCCCTTCCTCTCTCGCCAACCCCTCCTTCCCTGCCCCCCCCCCTCCGCGCTCGCTGCCCCCCACTTTCCGCCGATGCCTTGTCTCTTCCGACCATTCCCCCCCCCCCCCCCCCCTTTTCCCCATCCCCCCCCTGCAGCCTCCCATCCCCCTCCTACCACCGATTCTCCGTCCTTCCCCCCCTCCCCAATCCTCATTATTTTTCGCCGACCTCCTCTTCCTTCCCCCTCTATCGTCGCCCCTCCACCTCCCATCTCTACTGTCTCATTCCTCGCCGCTCACCATCCCCCACCTCCGTTAACCTTCCCCCAACCCCCGTGTTCTATCCCCCCATTGCATTTTGAAGCCCTCTGCTCGCCACTCAGTTCATCCGCCGGTTTGTGCTCCCTCTCCGGCAGTGTGGGAGTTTGGGTCCGGCCTTTGTTGTTGCAGGTTACGGCTTTCTTCCTTCGGTTCAGTAGAAGCTCGGAGATACAGTGCATTCCTCCCGTATCCTACTGGATATCGGTCTCCCGAGTGTTCTCTTCTCACCGCCTAATGTTGAAGCGGTTCGGCTGCCTTGTGCGCCTCGAGGAAGATCTCTGTCATTTTCAGCACCAGGCTGGCTCGTCTTCCGCTCTTATGGAGTTCCCTCCGATGGTGGTTGCTGTGGCTCGTTATCCTCTATGTTTGTACTTGTTGTCAAAGGGCCTTTTATGGGCTTTCTGTTCGGTTTGGGGTTTCTGCTTCCTCATGTTTGTCGCTCAGTCGGTCGGGTTTCTTCCTTATTCATCTTGTATTATGTTTCTAGTATGAAATGAAATGTCCTTTATGCTTCCAAAAAAAAAAATGTTTAGTGCACACTCAGCGGGTTATTAAACACTCATTGTGTGCATCATATTTATTTTTTTTTAATTTTATTATTATATAAGGTCCAAGTCATCGCAGGTCATAATTTGGTCGAATGGTCTATTTTTTTAAAAAAAAATAAATAAGATCAAATGAACAGTACTAGATCTATTTTTAATAAAATTATTTTTAATATTTTTAATATTTTGAGTCATGAGATTAAATTTTGACTTGTATCACAAATTAGAATGATTTAAATTTCACATTATAAAAATGTTTTTTAAACAAAAAATTTAAATTTAGTGCACACTCGGGGGGTGTGCATTAACATTTACTCGGCTTGCATTCGTGCCTACTTCTAGTCAGGGTTCGTCGACTCGTTGATCCATATCGGATCGGGATCCCCATGATCCGGTACGGTACGCCCGAGTCGCAATCGACTCGAACGGACTCGGTCCAACTTCTGTCAAATGTCTTAATAATCACATATTCTTAACTAAAAAAATTATATTAAATGTTAATGAAGTGATAGCATGTAACCCATCAATATCTAACACCCAATCATGAATTTGGAAGATTAAAAATAAGTTAATCCAATCGGTTTGCATGAAAATCAAAGACCATGAAGATGATGCAAGAAGGCACAAGCTAAGCCCGGTTTTCTTCTGTGACGTCCCGACTCGTAAATCCGATCCAGTCGTAAAGACTCATGTCAGATTTCGATCGAAACATCACAGTGGGACAACCCAAACGGTACAATTACGGTAGAGAATTCCACATAAACATTGAGATATCATTGCAGCGGAAATGAAATTACTCAATCAGTCAGCTTACAGTCAAAAAACTTCATCCACATAGGTCGAAATAAAGGTAACGATTTAACAAGTCATTTATTACATAACCAAATTTCAGACACATTTTTTTTCTTAACTACCTATGACAATAACACATGGTAAATCTAAGCTGCGGTCAGAACTCTGCGAGATCACTCCTCACTTTCTTCTACCGCTCATCCTTAAAATGTTCAACATGGTGAGTCTACGAATAGACCCAATAAGAGACTAGGCATAATCCACAGTCATAACATGTACGAACATATCCAAAGTGATTTACGGTATTTCTTTTTATAAGTCATTATTAGGCATAATTTTAATTAGATAACACATGAGATTAATACATTTAACCCAATTTCAATTTTTACGATCATAAGTCATGATATTAGTATTTTAAAAATAAAATATATACATTAAAACTTTATTCTATCAATGACAAAGTAAATGAGCATTCAACATTAGTAAACATTACCATGTAATATAATTCGATTCATTTATCAATAGCATGATCCCAGTACAAGGCGGAGTAAAGTCCCACGCATAGTGAAAGGATCCAAACAGATTTAATCAGTCCTTTACCAAATCACCATTTGATATACTGGAGATTCATTAACAGTAAACATTTATAGTGTAATAACAGGTCAGTGGGCAATAACACTAGTTTCAATATCAGTTCAATGAGCAGTAACAGTAATTTTTAATATCAATTCAGTGAACTGTAACAGTCGTTTCAATATCGATTCAGTGAATAGTAATAACAGTTCCAATTTCAATTCAGTGAGCAGTAATAGTCGTTTCAATAACGACTCAGTGATCAATAGCAGTAGTGTAATGCCCCGGGTTCTGCGGATCCTCCTTCTCGGGTCTCGGATCTACGTTTTCGGTGAATCTGGCTTCGTTGTGTCCGAAATGATGTTTCGGACATCTTTCGTGTTCGGATCGGCTCAATCCGAAGCTGTTTCGGAGGCCCGGAGCGCGTCCGCGGCTTTTCCGCGTTTATTTTCTGGTTCCCGGTGTGTGTTTCAGTAATTCCTTCGGAACCTCGTTGCGGGTGAACCGGGCCGTTCACCTAGGCGACTGTGGTATCGTTGCGATCGGTGCGTTCCGAGGATCGTGGAAACATGATTTTTCTATTTTTTGATATTTTCTAGAATTTTTGGATTTTCCTATATAAACCCCCTCCCTTTTTCTCTCTCTCCCCTCTCATTTCTCTCTTCCCTCCCTCTCTCTTCTCTCACGCCCTCTTTCTCCCCTCTCTTCTCCGGTGGCCGACGGAGCGAGGCGAGGGCGAGGCGGAGGCGGCGCGGGCGAGGACGCGGGTGACGATTGGCGAGGATCGAGGGGGTGGAGGCGCGTGGGAGCTCGTGGCGCGGTCGCGAGCCGGCGAGGCTTCAACGGCGTTTCTTCGCGGATCGGCGAGCTCGGGGCGCGAAATGTTCGGTAGAGGTAGGGAGATGGACCCCCAGCTCGTGCTCTTTCTTTTCCGTGAGTTTCGTAGGCCGTGGTGAGTCGAGCGGGCTAATTAGGGCGATTTCAAGAAAAACCCATGTGATGCCTCGGATTTTTTGGATCCTTGTTCGTGGGTCTCGGATCTGGTTTCTCGGAGTGTTCGACTCTGTTGTGTCTGAAATTTCATTTCGGACATCCTTCGTGTTCGGATCGGCGCGATCCGGAGTTGTTTCGGAGGCCCAGAAGCGTTCCGAGGATCGAGGGTGAACCGGTGTGTTTTCCGATTCCGATTCCCGATTCCACGTGTGTTTCGGTAATTCTTTCGGAACCTCGTAGCGGGTGAACCGGGCCGTTCACCAGGGCGCGAGTGGTACCGTTGCGATCGGTACGTTACGAGGATCGAGGAAACGTGATTTTCCTATTTTTGCTATTTTCCAGAATTTCCAGAATTTCCTATATATTTAACCATGTTTCTCTCTCCCCTCTCATTTCTCTCTTCTCTCCCTCTCTCTTCTCACGCACTCTCCTCTCTCCCTCTCTCTCCGGCGGTCGACGGGGTGGAGCGTGGGAGAGGAGGGGACGGCGCGGGCGAGGCACGGGTGAGGATGGGTGAGGATCGAGGTGGTGGAGGCGCGGTGAAGCTCGGCTGTGGGTTCGTGGAACGGCGAGGCTTCAACGGCATTTTCTTCGTGGATCGGTGTCCACGGTGCGTCGAATCTTCGGTGGAGGTAGGGAGATGGACCCTCAACCCGCGTACTTCATTTCCCGCTAGTTTTGTAGGCCGTGATGAGCCGAGCGGGCTAAACGGGGCGATTTGGGGAAAATGCATGTTTTTGGGTGTGTGAGCCGGATCTCCCGTTTTACGGTGTTTTTGGCCGTTCCAGGGGTTTAGATGCATGCTTAGGGGCTTGGGGATGGTTTCCCCTTTTGTTTCCCCATCACCTGGGGGGTGGATGGGGCGTAGAATGGGTTTTTCTGTCGTTTTGGGGCGCGGACTGAGGACGCGCTATGCTCCAGTAGCGCGTTCTTAAGGGTCACGCCGCCCCGACGGGGCGCATTCATCAGAGAAGATGAACAATAAGGCGGTTCTTGTCCCGCTTTAGGGTCCCAGCGCGTTCGGTGTTGTCGCGCTATAGGATCATAGCGCGACCTGGTCTGGTCGCGCTATGGACCTGTAGCGCGTTCTTGTTGAACGCGCTAGGTGCGTATAGCGCGTTCTGCCTGAACGCGCTATGCACGTGTAGCGTGTTCTTGGGGTGGCCTGTCGGGCTGCCCAGGGCGGGCAGTCTATGGCTGATTGTGCTCCCCTTGGGCCGTGTGTGTCCCGGAGATCCCGTGGAGTTCCGTGACCGTGTCTTTGGGTGTCCGGAGGTTCCGTTGTCTCGATTAGCGTACCCATGAGTTTAAGGGTCTGAGTGACCTTCTAGCCTTCCGACTGTGTTGTGTTGGTCTCCGGTCGACCCGGTTGTGACCGAGTGGTCAACCTTTGGCCTCGTGAGTGTCCCGGACACCCCGTGGATTTTGTTACAGTGTCTTTGGGTGTATGTAGGTACCGTGTTACCTCGATAAGCACGCCCGTGGGCCTGGTGGGTCCGAGTGACCCCAGGTGTTCCGGGCTTCCGTGTTCTTGCTAGGTCGAGTCACCGTGTATCGGTGTGAGTGCGGTGAGGTTTCCCCTCAAGTCGTTGCTTCTCTGGAAGGTGGCATCCGAGTGGGCCAAGCGTGTGGCCATGGACGGTGAGTCCAGTCTCCCAGCCTGGGGCTGGAGGTTTCTTAAGTTCCCTCCTCGAGGGATGGGTCTCGGCGGTTGTGAACTGCCTCGTGAGTTATCGCATTGTGGTTTAAGACCTAAGGATTAGGCCAGATTGATGGCTCAGTCCTGTCGTGTGCAACGGTCTTGACCCCGAGTCTTATGACTCAAAGGCCGTTGGGTTTCGTAGGTCTAGTGGACCATCTAGAGTCTGGTGGCGTCGTGCCACCTGTTACTCTGTGTTACTCGCAATGGGTGCGTGCGTGGTTTTTTGTGTCCACGTTCTCTGACACGTCCACTAGTCGTAGCCTTCTTACGGCACGTGTGTGCTGACCCACCTGGGAGTGATGGAGCGGCTGACCCAAGAGAGACGGTGAGTAGGCTGGTTACCGTAGGGCCCCCACGTACAGCCGAGTCCGGGCTTAGGGGGAATTACAAGCTAGAGGACAGGCACCGGTGAGTGTGCACACGCGGTTGGGGGCGTCGGACGGCGCCGGCAGGTGCGACCCCAACTAGTCCTTGTTCTATGGTACTGGTTACTGAGGGTGTCTGAGTCTCCGCCCGTGGCGTTGTAGCTAGACACTTGTGACGCGGTGTAAGACGTCAGGGGACACATCCGGTCGTTCTTCTAGTGGGTGGTGCTTCCGTCACGTGACGTGAGTTGTCGTGTACCGGGTTCTGTTTCCGTCCGTGAGACGGGACTTCGTGAGTGGTTTCGGGAGTGTTCCCGGAGTCAAGGTCTGGGGTTTCCGGTGAGCGTCACCAAGGGCCTTTCTCCAGACAGCGTTGTGTTCACGACGGTGAGGTCGTGACCGTGTTCCCTGACCGTGTGGTTTTGGCCGGGCCCTTTTCGTGAGGGCAGGCCTCCGCTACGGAGGTATCGTGGCATGTTCCTAGTAGCGTGGCTAGGGCTGTTCGTGTCTGGTGGCCCCCGATCGTGGAATCGGGTGGTCGGGTGCGTGGCTTGGTTGTCCCCCGACGGGAGACTAGATTGTGTTTTCTGATACAGTAGGAGTAGCTGTAGAGCCGAGGTTTTGCCGGCCACCATAGTTACTTTCCTGCATTCGTAGTTACTACTTTTTGTGCCGCTGTTGTTCTCAGTTGGGGTTCTGCGGGATCCCTACTGGGCCAGTGACAGGAGGCTCACCCCTGCGTTTCAGGTGCGGCAGTTCTTCCTTGAGGTTCGAGAGTGCTGTACGGAGGTTCTTAGTTGCCAGCTTGCCGGGTCGAGTGTTCACTTGGCATGTGGTACATTTTACTACTTTGGACTGTACTTTCTGTTGGACTGGACTCTGTTGTAGTTGTTCATTTATTTCTGTTAATTGTTGAATTGTCCTGCCTTATTTCCTATTTCTTTGTACCTCCACACTCCTTTTTTAGCCCTTCCGAGCCCTCCCGGCTCCTGGGCGGCGGTTCGAGTCTCGGGTTATCGGGCCTTCCCGGTAACCAGATCCTCGGGTCGTTACAATCCATGTCTAAGGGCTTGTGGGCCGAGATCCCGTTTCATTGCGTTTATGGCCGATCCGAGGCCTTAGATGCATGCTAGGGGCTGTTTGGGGGCTTCCCCCTTGTTTTCCTCCTCTCCCGTGGAGGTATGGGGGCGTGGGACATTTTTCGGGTCATTTCCCGCCGTTTCGCGTTCGGACGGGTGTGACGGTCCTTCCAGTGACCGTCACAGCCTGTGACGCCCCAAGGTGGGTGCGTCATAGGGCCCATTAGCCTTTTGGTGGTCTGTGAGTGTGACGGTCCCACGATAGACCGCCACGGTGCTGTGACGCGTCTGGGTTGGACCGTCAGGGACGATCTGACCGTTGGATTTCGGTCGTTGGTTTTGACCACTCAGGGTCAAGGCCTGTGACGCACCGAGGCTGGCGCGTCACAGCCTTGTAACGCCCATGTGTGGGTGCATCAGAGCGGACGCGTTCCCACCTTGTAATGCACCAGAGTTGGCCCGTTACAGCTTGTGACGCACCGAGCGGGACGCGTCACAGCTGGTTTCATCTTGTCTTGTGACGCACCAGGGCTGGCGCGTTACAGGCTATAACGCACCAGGACTGGCGCGTCAGAGACTGTGACGCACCAGGTTAGGCGCGTCACACTCAAATTTGCACCGCGCGTCTGACGGTCCTTTGTTAGTACGTTAGAGTGGTTTTGACGGTCGAGGCTTGGACCGTTACAGACTGTGACGGCCCAAGCTTAGACCGTCAGGCTCTGTGTGGTGCCGAGATGAGTTTCGTGTTCTCCGCGACCGTTTCGCGTTGTGTGGATCCCCGGTCGACCCGGTTGGAACCCAGTGGTCGACCTGCGGTCTCGTGAGTGTCCTAGACACCCGTGAGATTCTGTGTCCGTGTTTTGAGGGTGTCGGGAGGATCGTGTTACCTCGCCTGGCATGCCCGTGGGTTTGAGAGTCTGGGTGACTTCTCGCCTGTCGGGCTTTCGTGTTACGCTAGACCGAGTCACCGTGTATCGGTGGGGGTGCGGTGGGGTCTCCCCCGTATGCCGTGAGTTTTCTTGGAAGATGATTCCCGAGTGGGCCATGTGTTTGGCCTTGGACTGCGAGTCCAGTTATCGGCGTGGCAGCTTGTGCGTTGCCCTGGGAATCATGCTTCTGTGCTTTCCGAGTGGGCCATGTGTGTGGCCTTGGACTGTGAGTCCAGTTGCCTGCCCGGGGCTAGAGAGCTCCTGCCTTTCCCTGAGAGTGGGATTTGATTTGGCGGCCTGTGAGCTGCCTTGGGAACCATGTTTCTGCGTTTCTGCGTGGCCAAGTGTGCGGCCGTGGACTGTGAGCCCCGTTTCTTCTCCGACTGTGGTCACCGTGCGACGGTGCTGGTACGTGGGACGGTCCCCGTACTTCGTCGGTTCGGACGTTATTTTCAGTTGACTTGAGAGTCTACTCTCTCAGTGACCCTCCACTAGTCGTAGCCTGCTTACACGCGTGTGGTCCCACCAGGGAATGGTGGAGATGCTAACCTTAGAGACGATTTATGGACCGGTTTCTGTTGGGCCCCGCGTCTAGTAGCCAGAGTCCGGCTGAGGGGAAAACCGGTCAGAGGGCCAGACGAGGGACGGACGGTATGTATGTGCACACGTGGTTGGGGGAGGTTGGACCCACGTCGACGGGCGTGACCCCAGCTAGTCACTTGTTTGTGGTTACTCGTACGGTGTCTCAGTTACCACTGGGCGGGAGGGAGACACCTGAGGCGCGGACTAAGACGTCAGTGGACGCATTCGGCCTTGCTTCTAGTGGGAGGTACTCCTATCGAGTCGGGAGTGATAGACTGTCAGTTTCCGTGACTTCAACCTTCGGGTTTTCGGTCGTGTTGACAGTTGAGTTTCGGTTGTCTCGCCGTGGCACGTGTGTCGGTTTTCGTGCCGTGAGACTGGTGCTAGTAACTTTACCGAGGTTGTGTCTTGATGTGCGATACCCCTTGCACATTGGACAGTGTGTCCTGGTTGGCCGTGTCCTGGAGACAGGCCTCTACGGCATGGTTGCCGTGGGTTTTTACTTCGGTAAGCGGTACTAGTGTAGTTCGGTAGCCCCCGACCGTGAGTCCGGGGTGTGTTTCTGGTACAGTAGGAGTAGCTGTAGTGCCGAGTTTTGACCGGCCACCGGTTCGCTGTTCCTACTGTAGTTGTAGCTCTCCTTTCCGCTACCGCCGTTGTTTCCGGTTGGGGTTCCGTCGGATCCCTGCTGAGTCTATATTTTGGAGAGTCATTCCCTACTTTTCAGGTGTGGCAGTTCTTCCTCGAGATTCGAGGGTGCGGTTTAGAGGTTCTCAGTTGCCAGCTCGCCGGGCCGAGTGTTCACTTGGCATGAGGTACGTTTTTACTGCTTTAGACTGTACTTTCTATTGGACTGGACTTTGTTGTAACTGTAGTTGTTTATTTATTTCTGTTAATTGTTGAATTGTTCTGCTTTATTTCCTATTTCTTTGTGCCTCCACACTCCTTTTAGCCCTTTCGAGCCCTCCTGGCTCGTGGGCGGCGATTCGAGTCTCGGGTTATTGGGTCTCTCCCGGTAATCGGGTTCTCGGGTCGTGACAGCGGGTATCAAAGCGGTAGTTGTGGATGTACATAAGGATTCGAAATATTGCAGTGATCAGAGTCCATGAGGTCCCGTACAGTCGGCAGCTGGCATAGGGTTTTGTGTTCGCTTTCTGCCTAGTTTCTCGCTTGAGAGCTTGAGTGCGCTGTACGACGCTGTGAAGGTGGTTGTTGTCCGCGGTTTTCGTGCCAGCATGGGATCTAAGGATCGAGATCGAGAGCCTTCTCCCTCATCGGTGGTGGCCCTGTTTGTGTTGCGTTGGGCAGAGGTTGCAGGCAGGCGTGAGCTCGTGGTGCTGTGTTCGAGAAACCTGCAGCATGGTCAGGTGGCTGGAGAGGATTGTTCGTGGTTAAGTGGCCGTGAGCGTGCTTCGAGGGAGCTGCTGTCAGTTTTGGCCACCCCAACTTGAGGTTTGTCCAGCTCTTGAGGTGTTCTGATCGAGAAGTGTGCTCGGGTGAGCGGAGGATCTTCTCGGTGAGCTGCTGTTTCGATGAGCCTGATGTTCTTGTCGTGCTCTGTGGCGTCAGAAATGACGTGTCGGTCCCGATTGTTCTACGGATTCCGAGGCAGGATTTGGCAGAGATGTCCCGGTAAGTCTTTGCTCCTGCGTTTCTGTCAGTGGATGGATTGCATTCGCCCTAGAGCTGGCTTGAGATGTGAAGGCTCCACGGTGAGTTCAGGACTCGAGGATGAGCGTCGGCAGTTGCCGTTATGGCTCGTGTTGCGGCTCTTGGTGCGGTGCGCTGCAATTTGAGGAATTACAGTGGTGGTGCATCGAAAGATACTTTGATTGTGGTCCGACGTGACACTTGCCGAGTGTGTCGGAGGCGCTGACCTGACGTGGTGATGGTTTTCTCGGTGCTGGAAGGTGATGTTCCCAGCATGTGCGAGGTTTAAGGTCAGGTCGAGCGTGGAATTTATCCGATTGGTTGGAGGAGTGTCGGTCTCCCCTTTGGTTGGAGAGATTGTGTTTGCCTAAGGTTCCCCGTCTTGCATCATGTGTTCGGATTGGTTGGCCTTGAGTGCCATGAAGTCCGTGCGAGACGTGCTCCTTGTCTTGGCCAAATGGTTGCCTGTGAGAAGTTGTGCCCATTCCCTTGTCGTGTAAGGGTGCTGGCGCTTTTCTGAAAGGATGAGTGTCGGTTGGGCGGTGTTTCTGAGAATTTGTGGCTGTGCGCGTGAATCAGAGTTCGCAGCGGAAGCCTGGTGGGCTTGTGACCCACTGGTTCAGGATCGTAGCGTTGGTTGCTATGGGTGGATTCCAAAGTTTGCGTTGAGCATCGGAGGATTAGTTCCTCGGTGTGAAACGTGTTGTTGCCGTGCCCTTGCCCGAGCTATCGTGATTCTTGGCACTGGCAAGATGGAGTGTTGGGGAATGTGCTAGCTAGTGCGCCGCATGAGTACCCTGTTCCAGTGATGGAAGCCGTGTCAGGCGTCGGTGTTGGACCTGGATGATGTTGTTGAGGACGTCGCCTGACGAAGGTCGAGGACGTGTTGGTCAGAGTCGGTGGCTTGGTGCCCGACTTGTGTTCCCAGTCGTGTCCTCGTATGAGATCATTTTTGGAGAAGTGATCTATGGCAGGCTGTGGGTTCCTGTTGGTGGCCGCGAGTGACTGGTAAGGCTAGTCTCGTAGCTGACCACGGTGAGATGTATGTTGCTTGAGGACCCGTGAGCACTGTTCAGGTGGTGTCCCGTGGCTCTGTGGTAAGGGCGGAATCGGGATTGGTAGGTGTCCACTTGGATTGATCGAAGGATTTGATGAGACCATATGGAAGAGTGACGCCTGTGGGCGGAGGCCTTTTTGTGAGATTGGCGTCGGAGGGTGGTCCTTGATGGGACGTTGGTGTCGCAATGGTTATCCCTGGTTTGGTGACCAGCATGGGATGGTTCCCCTGTGAGCCTGAGTCAAGTGAGGTGATTACTAAAGACACCAGGATCTTGTCAATTGGTTTCGTCGTGCTCCCCGAGAGGGTCGAGTTGGTGCGATGTTCGAGATCGGATGCAGTGTCCGAGAGGAGTTCAGCCCGAGGGTGGTAATTGTCTGTGTATGAGTCAGCGGATGGCATGTTGCGAGTTGGATCGTGCCCGTTGGGCCGATGGAGGTTTCCCGTTGGCGTGTATCTGGTGACCGGTGTTTGGTCTTTTCATAGACAGAAGATGACGTTGGTTATGCATCGAGATTAGTGAGAGCCATGTGCCAGCGAGACCTTTGGTGGTCGTTTCTGAGATGTGCCTTTCCGGACGGGATCTCGGCTTTGTCGAAGTTTGTCTTCTGACAGAGTTGGCACAGTGTTATGTCTGGCTCTCAGCTTGCCATGTGTGGGGTGTTTCTTGGCGTTGACCCGTTGTTCTGGTTGCGGTCGGTTGAGATGGCTGCGTGAGCTGGTGGGAGCTCGGTTTCGGCTGTTCCTTTGTGTCGGGCGTGAGACCAGTCGGCGGGTTTGCGAAACTGGCGTATGGGTCATCTGCCGACCATGGGTTGCATCGATAGTTGTCTCTCACGCGAGGGCGATGTCTCCTCGGTGAGCGAGTTTGTAGCTACGGTGCCGTGATTCATTTTCGTGGTGTCTGAGGTGACGCTGGACTGTGTCCTCTCGTATATGCCTGCTCTGTCGGCCGGTGTGCTCGGCGCGTGGAGCGAGGTGTTGTTTGTGTTTAAGTCTGGCTGTGTCCCTCAGGATCTGTGTTTTCGTGAGAACCGAGGTTTTCTGTGCTGGGGCTCTGACAGCATTGTCAGTTGGTTCAGTGTTCTTCCCCTGTGACCTCGTGCTAGGTCCTGAATTTTGAGGACGAAATTCCTTTGAGGGGGGAGGGCTGTAAAGCCTCGGGTTCTGCGGATCCTCCTTCTCGGGTCTCGGATCTGCGTTTTCGGTCAATCCGGCTTCGTTGTGTCCGAAATGATATTTCGGACATCTTTCGTGTTCGGATCGGCTCGATCCGAAGCTATTTCGGAGGCCCGGAGCGCGTCCGCGGTTTTTCCGCGTTTATTTTCCGATTCCCGGTGTGTGTTTCGGTAATTCCTTCAGAACCTCGTTGCAGGTGAACCGGGCCGTTCACCTAGGCGAGTGTGGTATCATTGCGATCGGTGCGTTCCGAGGATCGCGGAAACGTGATTTTTCTATTTTTCGATATTTTCTGGAATTTCTGGATTTTCCTATATAAACCCCCTCCTTTTTCTCTCTCTCCCCTCTCATTTCTGTCTTCCCTCCCTCTCACTTCTCTTACGCCCTCTTTCTCCCCTCTCTTCTCCAGTGGCCGACGGAGCGAGGCGGGGGCGAGGCGGAGGCGGCGCGGGCGAGGACGCGGGTGAGGATGGGCGAGGATCGAGCCGGCGGAGGCGCGTGGGAGCTCGTGGCGCGGTCGCGAGCCGGCGAGGCTTCAACGGCGTTTCTTCGCGGATCGGAGAGCTCGGGGCGCAAAATCTTCGGTGGAGGTAGGGAGATGGACCCCCAGCTCGTGCTCTTTCTTTTCCGCGAGTTTCGTAGGCCGTGGTGAGTCAAGCGGGCTAATTGGGGCGATTTCGAGAAAAATCCATGTTTTAGGACTTGTGGGCCGATCTCCCGTTTTATTGCGTTTTTGGTCAATCCGAAGCCTTTGATGCATGCTAGGGGCAGTTTGGGGGCTTCCACCTTGTTTTCCTCCTCTCCTATGGAGGTATGGGGGCGTGGGACATTTTTCGGGTCATTTCCCGCCGTTTCGCGCTCGGACGGGTGTGACGGTCTGTAACGCCCGGTAATTTTGAAATAGGAAACCCACACACACTGTAAAGGGTCCTTGAGTCACAACCCCCGACATACTAAAAAGTCTGACAAAAGAACTCATGGACACTACTATTGTATTATAATAAATAATGACATGTTATTTTAAGTAGTCATTTAATGCACAGCGTAATTTTAATTGGATTAAGAATCATTAAATCTTGAAGAAAATGTCAATTTATATTTTATTACTAATTTAGAAATTTTAATATTTCATATTTATTACATTATAATCTTATTAGAAAGGGAAGAATATATATATAAGATTTAATTACATTAAAGAAATGAAAAAGATAAAAGAATGAGTATAAATATAATTTTGGTCCTTACAAGGGCATGGAGAAAATGACAAATGTCAATTGACGCCATACGTATAGGCGTTGATTCCTTAAGAAACGACTTAAACAAAGTCGTTATTTTATTCTAAAATGAATAATGTTAATTTTTGAATTAAAGAATTCTGGAAAACTAATTATATGGAAAAATAGAGAAAAATGAAAAACGCATACCCCTAAAATTTTCCAACAAGATCACATCAAGAAAAAAATATAAAAAATCCAGAAAGATCGTGAGACTTTAAATTAACAAATAAGGAAAGGTAATTGACGCCTTGGAGAAAGTCGTTATTTAAGTTTTGACGACAGTATTGACAAGCATCAATTAATAAAATGACGCCCTAATCTGAGACGTCATTTCCATTTCACTCTAAATAAGAAGTGTTGTGTTTCGGAAAGATTAATAAATAAAATATTAATACTATTAGTACTTGTACTAGTAAGTTTGTGTCCCAATCGAACACCCATTAGGTTCATAAGCACTATAAATACCCCTTCCATCGAGCCAAACCTGTTGGCTCTTTTCTTCAACAGACTGTTGCTGCTCATACGTGAAGGACAGAAGTAATTATTCACCTTCTTCTCCTTCCTCTTCCTCCTGCGGATTGACTGCAAGAACAAGGGATGCTACTACTGCATCCTCATACCGTGGACGGATTATAGAGAGGCTAAAAGCTCCTCTCTACTGATTCTTCTTCTACTTCTGCCCGTGGCCATGCCGTGGAAGAGCCACTACTCTTTCCTTAATATTTCTTATCCCGCTGAAGTTATTGTTGCAACTGCGTTTATCCTCGTTGGTTGCTACTTTGGTTCATCGTCCAGGCAACCCAACAAGTAGGTGTTCTCTCTGACAGCTAAACTCAATTAACAAGGATAATATATACTCCTATGATCATAACAACATGCTTATATCTCATATTTGAGTTTATAGTCTCAAGTTTCTCGCAGGTGATCCCAAAACTCAAGCAAAACCCAGTTAATCACTGACTTCATGCATAGTTGTAGTTTCATGATCTCTAATCATTTTGTTTCACATAAAACAAAAGAACGCACAGTTAAGAATTTTATACCCATGAAATGACCTATCAAAAAAAATCATAAAGTATATATGAATAAGATTCTCATATTTTTGCCTAAATTCTCATGTTCGTAAGTAACAATATTAACTAGTTAATAATTTAACTAGCTAAATAGATGGCTTTTAAAGTTTATACGGTGAATCACATCAAATACTGTAGCACCATAGTTATAGGATTTTAATGTGATAGCTTGTTCGGGGACGCCATAGTATCTTTTGGCTATGAAAATTTATGGGCTTACTATTGGGATAGAGACCGAGGTAGTGAGAGTGGTTATACCGTTTTTCGTGCCTCCTATCTCAAGATCCCCCATCTCTCGACGAAAAAATATTTTGAACATCTGGTTAGGTAGAGTTTTTCGAGCCCGTCATTTCGGTATATCATAAGCCCGATTCTCACGTGGTTACGTCGGGAAACGAGAGGACTAAAGAGTTGATATAATTTGACAATTTTGAATTGACGACATATCGTATGTCGTCAAACTTGTTTTGACGCCACCTATAAAGGCGTCAAATGTTTATTATATATATATATATAACTTCTGATTATATCTTTTAAAATACATATCTATTAAACTATGCAACATAAAATTATAAAAAAATATATTTTTGGAATCCTTGAATTTTCTCCTAATTATCATATATTTTATTTCTCTAAATTATTTTAAATAAATAAATATGTCTTTGAATGTATATTTTTAAAATTATCCAATTAAATAGATATTGAGGTGAATTCTTATTAAATAAATTAAGTTAAAAATCATAGAATTAATGCCTCTCCAAGTGGACGCTAATTAATAAAGGACACTACTCACTGACGTCAATTAAAATAAATTTATTTAATTATAGTTAATTATAGAATTGGATTGACGTGAATTCTATCATTAACGCATTCATGTCCTCACCGTTTTCTTCCGGTTTTGACCCATACCTCGGGTCTTTCGGCACTCTCATCTCACGTCCGTAGATGGAGTCATTGTTTCATGATTGGTTCACGTTATACACCTTAACTCTCGGTGACATACGAGTCCTCCGTTGGATATTCCGTTCCTTCGGACTGACAAGTTAGTCATTGAGACCTCCGTAAGTCTCCGCTAGCCTTGGATTCCCTCAAGGCAGCCGAGCTGGTTGTACCTTAAAAACCCTGGATCCGATCCGTGTCACTTTGGTTTTCCATTAGTCTTGACACTCTACTCCTTTTGGAATCTTCTTGTCATCAATTTGAGAACATAACCCTTTGACTCTATATTTGGCCAAATCTGATTCTGAAACATTAAGGGCTGTGGGTCCGCGACTTTTCAGTGCCAGGTAGGACGGAAGTCCAATTCTGTAAACCATGGTAATTCTGGGTGTGGCATTGCACCAAACTCTGTACATCTGTCATGTTCTGTTATTCTGTTATTCTGCAAACTCTATTAATTCTGTTATATCTGTCATTCTGTAAACTCTGTTAATTCTAGAAGCTCTGTTATTATGATATTTTGTTGTTCGGTTATTCTGATAATTTAGATATTCTGCTAGATTGTTTAATTCTACTTATATTTATTGGAACTCTGTTATATTCTGGCCAATTCTGAAGTTATGTTCATCCGAGTAACTGTCCTTGTTATATTCTGATAGCTTGTCCTTGACTCTGTATGGGAATTCGTTCCTATTTCTCTTGAGCTCATAACTACCTTTGACTTTAATATTCATCTTTCCTGTTAGATTGATCATCATGAATTTTGTAGTTCCATACATTGCATCGTCATGAACATGTTAATTGGCTAATCACTTATATTCTGCTTGATGAGAGATGTAATTCCTACTGAGCGTTTCGCTCACCAGTCTATCTTTAACGTTTTTCAGGTAATGACATTGAAGATAATCCAACAGATGGGGAAGGGCAAGAGTGATGAGCGAAATGGAGAATCGTGTCGGTGTCTTTAGTTTTCTTGAGTCTTATCTTGTCCTATCATTGAGTCTTTTCCTTTTTATTAAGAGTAATGAGTCTGTTCATTTAAATATGTAAGTGAGTCAAGAATTGTAAGTTTGACATTTGATATTAATAAGAATTGTATTTTCATCATTATTGTCTAGCCTTGAAGTTGTGTCTTATGAGTTGCACAGATTATTCACGACTGTATCGCTGCCACGTTCCGACCAATATGTTCCGCTGCTATCGGATCGGGGCGTGACACGGTCCTTCCAGTGACCGTCACAGCCTGTGACGCCCCAAGGTGGGTGCGTCACAGGGCCCGTTAGCCTTTTGGTGGTCTGTGAGTGTGACGGTCCCACGATAGACCGCCACGGCGCTGTGACGCGTCTGGGTTGGACCCTCAGGGACGATCTGACCGTTGGATTTCAGTCGTTGATTTTGACCGCTCGGGGTGTCACAGCCTTGTAACGCCCATGTGTGGGTGCATCAGAGCGGACGCGTTCCCACCTTGTAATGCACCAGAGTTGGTCCGTTACAGCCTGTGATGCGCCGAGTGGGACGCGTCACAGTTGGTTTCATCTTGTCTTGTGACGCATCAGAACTGGCGCGTTACAGGCTGTAACGCACCAGGGCCGGCGCATCGGAGACTGTGATGCACCAGGTTAGGCGCGTCACACTCAACTTCGCACCGAGCATCTGACGGCCCTATGTTGGTGCGTCAGAGTGGTTTTGACGGTCAAGGCTTGGACCGTTACAGACTGTGACGGCCCAAGCTTAGATCGTCAGGCTCTGTGTGGTGCCAAGATGAGTTTTCGTGTTCTCCGCGATCGTTTCGCATTGTGTGGATCCCCGATCGACCCGGTTGGGACCCAGTGGTCGACCTGCGGTCTCGTGAGTGTCCTAGACACCCGTGAGATTCTGTGTCCGTGTTTTGAGGGTGTCGGGAGGACCGTGTTACCTCGTCTGGCGTGCCCATGGGTTTGAGAGTCCGGGTGACTTCTCGCGTGTCGGGCTTTCGTGTTACGCTAGACCGAGTCACCGTGTATCGGTGGGGGTGTGGTGGGGTCTCCCCCGCATGCCGTGAGTTTTCCTGGAAGATGATTCCCGAGTGGGCCATGTGTTTGGCCTTGGACTGCGAGTCCAGTTATCGGCGTGGCAGCTTGTGCGTTGCCCTGGGAATCATGCTTCTGTGCTTTCCGAGTGGGCCATGTGTGTGGCCTTGGACTGCGAGTCCAGTTGCCAGCCTGGGGCTAGAGAGTTCCCGCCTTTCCCTGAGAGTGGGATTTGATTTGGCGGCCTGTAAGCTACCTTGAGAACCATGTTTCTGCGTTTCTGCGTGGTCAAGCGTGCGGCCATGGACAGTGAGCCCCGTTTATTCTCCGACTGTGGTCACCGTGCGACGGTGCAAGTACGTGGGACGGTCCCTGTACTTCGTCAGGTTCGGACGTTATTTTAAGTTGACTTGAGAGTCTACTCTCTCAGTAACCCTCCACTAGTCGTAGCCTGCTTACACACGTGTGGTCCCACCAGGGAGTGGTGGAGAGGCTACCCTTAGAGACAGTTTATTGACTGGTTTTCGTCGGGCCCCGCATCTAGCAGCCAGAGTCTGGCTGAGGGGAAAACCGGTCAGAGGGCCAGACCAGGGACGGACGGTCTGTGTGTGCACACGTGGTTGGGTGGAGTCCACGTCAACGGGGGTGACTCCCACTAGTCACTTGTTTGTGGTTACTCGTACAGTGTCTCAGTTACTGCTGGGCCGGAGAGAGACATCTGAGGTGCGGACTAAGACGTCAGTGGACGCATTCGGCCTTGCTTCTAGTGGGAGGTACTCCTGCCGAGTCGGGAGTGATAGACTGTCAATTTTTATGACTTCGACCTTCGGGTTTTTGGTCGTGTTGACAGTTGAGTTTCGGTTGTCTAGCCGTGGCACGTGTGTCGATTTTCGTGCCGTGAGACTGGTGCTAGTAGCTTTATCGAGGTTCCGTCTTGTTGTGCGGTACCCCTTGCACCTTGGACAGTGTGTCTTGGTTGGCCGTGTCCTGGAGACAGGTCTCTACGGCATGGTTGCCGTGGGTTTTTACTTCTGTAAGCGGTACTAGTGTAGTTCGGTAGCCCCCGACCGTGAGTCCGGGGTGTGTTTTTGGTACAGTAGGAGTAGCTGTAGTGACGAGTTTTGACCGGCCACCGGTTCGATGTTCCTGCTGTAGTTGTAGCTCTCCTTTTCGCTACCGCCGTTGTTTCCAGTTGGGGTTCCGCAGGATCCCTACTGAGTCTCTATTTTGGAGACTCATTCCCTACTTTTCAGGTGTGGCGGTTCTTCCTCGAGATTCGAGGGTGCGGTTCATAGGTTCTCAGTTGCCAGCTCGCCGGGCCGAGTGTTCACTTGGCATGTGGTACGTTTTTACTGCTTTAGACAGTACTTTCTATTGGACTGGACTCTGTTGTAGCTGTAGTTATTTATTTATTTCTGTTAATTGTTGAATTGTCCTACTTTATTTCCTATTTCTTTGTGCCTCAACACTCCTTTTAGCCCTTCCGAGCCCTCTTGGCTCGTGGGCGGCGGTTCGAGTCTCGGGTTATTGGGTCTCTCCCGGTAATCGGGTTCTCGGGTCGTGACAGCAGGTATCAAAGCGGTAGTTGTGGACGTACATAGGAATTCGAAATATTGCAGTGATCAGAGTCCATGAGGTCTAGTACAGTCGGCAGCTGGCATAGGGTTTTGTGTTCGCTTTCCGCCTAGTTTCTCGCTTGAGAGATTGAGTGCGCTGTGCGACGCTGTGAAGGTGGTTGTTGTCCGTGGTTTTCGTGCCAGCATGAGGTCTAAGGATCGAGATCGAGAGCCTTCTCCCTCATCGGTGGTGGCCCTGGTTGTGCTGTGTTGGGCAGAGGTTGCAGGCAGGCGTGAGCTCGCGGTGCTGTGTTCGAGGAACCTGCAGCATGGTCAGGTGGCTGGAGAGGATTGTTCGTGGTTAAGTGGCCGTGAGTGTGCTTCGAGGGAGCTGCTGTCAGTTTTGGCCACCCCAGCTTGAGGTTTGTCCAGCTCCTGAGGTGTTCTGATCGAGAAGTGTGCTCGGGTGAGCGGAGGATCTTCTCAGTGAGTTGCTGTTTCGATGAGCCTGATGTTCTTGTCGTGCTCTGTGGCGTCAAAAATGACGTGTCGGTCCCGATTGTTCTACGGATTCCTGTAGACACGTTATTCCTGACGTCTCCTGAGAAAATCTCATATTATTATGCGACGCCCCGCAGCGGCTTTCGCATTTTGAATCGCTTGAGTGCTTCCTATTCTTGAGTCTTCTTCCGCTCCTTCGGCATCCGGAAACCGCCTCATTGCGGAAATCATACGGCATTCAGACAGCATCACCACCAATCGGACGCATCGGAAGTTTCCAGAACCAGGAGAATGTCTGACAGACGGCTACCGACGCCCTTTCGGGGAATCCTGGGTGTCTTCATGGAGACGTCCAGGCCCCTGGACGCCTCCATCAATGTAAATATACAAAAAAAATACAAAAAAACAAATAATATAATAAAATCATGGAGGCGTCCACATGACTGGACGCCTCCTTCAATATAAAATAATAAAATAATAAAAATATTAATAATGGTGAAAAAAACAAAAAAAATATAATAATAATTTCATGGAGGCATCCAGGCCCCTGGACGCCTCCATCAACTTGCCCACGGGCGCCCCCCGTCCGCAGGTCGGTTTGTCCTTTTGAGAAAAAATCCAAAATGTGAAGACGTCCTGCCAACTAGACGCGCCCATTCATGAATCACGGGCGTCGATCAAAACCACACGTTGTGTCAAACCGCGTGCGGCTTTCGGCGGGGGTTCGATGGGCTTTTATATATTCAAAATAAAAAAATAAAAAAATAAAAATAACATAAAATATTATTTTTACCCTAATGAAGACGTCCAGGGTCCTGGACGCCTCCATCATTCGGAGCCCTATAAATAGAGACCCCCCCTCAGTCCGGGAGAGAGCTTCTAAGAGGTCCGATAGGCTGCTGGAGCCCAGAGGCTGTCGGAGCCATTTCTAACCCGTAGGTCTTTTGTAGGGGGAGGTTCTATCGACTTCTCGGGGGCCCACGCTCGCGAGAGGAAGGTCGTGTTCATCCACCGCGCTTCCACGTCGTCCCTACACTGTCGAAGCTCCGCCGAATCTCGCCATCGGCACATCCAATAAGCCAATTCTCTCCCCTTTTTCTCCGTAGTTCTTTGCATTCATCATCTCGCATCCTCTATCTCCCTTCATAAGGGCGCCTTCTCTTATATACTTCTTGCATTCATCATCGCACTTTCCTCCTACTCGAGTCCGAGAGGGGTTTAAAACCACATCAACCAGGTGTGTGTTCTGTCACTATTTCGTTATTTTTATTGCAGGAGATTGATACTACACTGTCGTTTTCTAATTCCGTTTATCTACCGTCTGTTATTTTACAAGGGTAACTGAAGAAAGCCCTCTCCATCGGCTGGCCGAAGGGGGAGGAAGAAGTAACCCGCCACTTCCTGCCGGTGAGGTAGGCGCGATCACCCTTTATTTTGGGGTCTTTGGCCCCTGGCGATCACATCATAATCTCGAGGCCGCGGCGAGTCATTTCCCGCAATGGCCGTTTGAATTCTGCTTCTTTTTATATCTTGTTATATCTTTATTCTGCTATACTCTCGAGGTCGCGGTGAGTCACTTCCCGCAATGGCCGGTTGAATTCTTCTTCTTTGTATATCTTGAACTGCTTCCATATCTGCTATAATCTCGAGGCCACGGCGAGTTACTTCCCGCAATGGCCGTTTAAATTTTCGTTCTTTATATTCTCTGTTATATTCTTATCTGCTCATATTCTCGAGACCGCGGCGAGTCACTTCCCGCAATGGCCGTTTGAATTCTGTCCTTTTGTTTGTATATCTTGAATTGCTTCTATATCTACTTGCTATATTCTCGAGGCCGCGACGAGTCACTTCCCGCAATGGCCGTTTGAATTATGTCCTTCTGTTGTATATCTTGAATTACTTCTATATCTGCCTGCTATATTCTCGAGGCTACGGCGAGTCACTTCCCGCAATGGCCGTTTCAATTCTTGTTATTTAATTCTCGCACCATTCCCATCCCTCGAGGTCATGGCGAGTCACTTCCTGCTATGACCGTTTAACCCTCATATCTTGCTATATCGCATTTGTCCCGCTCGCCCCGCCGGAGCAATCTCCCGTGGTGGCCCCTTCTCTTTTCTCTTATTTCTGTGTTGCAACAAAACAAAACGAGCCCGCGCGCTCCACAGTTCATTCCTCGAATCGCGTGACGTCACTCACAGATTGGTGATCACGGTGGGACCTCGATTACTTTCTTTCAGTTACCCTTGCAATTTCTTGTGATTTCCTTTACTGTCTCTTGCATGTTGTTATATTTTTGTTGTGTTCATTGTTCTGTTGTGCTCCATATATCTGTCAGCATTGCATTGCATACATCCATCCCTCTTTTCTATTCTTTTTCATTTTTTTTCTAAGGATCACCCTCTCTCGGTGAAGGAAGGACTCTCCGTTCGGGAATTCCTCTCGACGGACTAGAATCTCCTCCACTGGGACCTCCGTAAGTCCCCGACATCGAAGAATCTCCTCTTCGTTCACTGGGCTGGTTGTACCATTGAAGTTCCCCGGAGCTAGTAACACATTCGTGGTGAGAAAAGTGACCCTAGTTGACACGGCGGTGAAACAAATTATAATTAGGGTCCTTCCTATTTTGTGTGAACTTCAGATTTGGTTAAAAAAATTCAAAAAGGAAAAACAAAAAAAATTGGACGTAAGGCATTCACTTGTGTGTTAATCTCTGCTGATCATTTGCTGGTGTATGCTATTATGCTCTCGAAAAAACATGATGGATGGCTGAATATAATTATAATTGTTTTGAGGCCGACGCCTTCCGTCATGGGTCTCAAATGCGTGACCCAGGCCATGACTCTTATGGGGTCTATAACTCAGACTGGGACTATCAGCCTGACCCACAGGTTCATCCCATGGACGTTGGCCCGTCCTATAAGTCATCATATGGAATACAGACCACTGTTAGTGGAGCTTCCCCCTCCACTAGTGTTCCCTATGCCTGGGATTTCATGGCTTCTCATATCGACTCTCTCAACTCTCAACTTGGAGCCTTACAGGCTGTTATTGAGAGGAAATTTCTTCCTCCTTCCCCTCCTCAAGCCAACCCCCTTCATGCTTTCATGAATAATATTACCAAAATGGAGAAGGATTGGAAGGAGAGAAGAGATGAGTACGGCATCTGGGATATGAGTGAGCAAGATATTCTTCCAAGTCGTTACAATCAAGTGGACACCGTCTGCCCACCATCCATTCATCACACTAATCCATACGGCTCTCCGCCTCCACATCCACATCTATATACGCAAATTCCTCCATGCCAATATACGTCACCTCATCTCATCAACACGCCTCCAGCACAGCATCCATTCGAATCTAATGATTTTGAAGAATTGCAAATGGCACATGATCACATCTGTGAATATTTTGAATATGCACCTACTCCGAGTTTTCTTCGTTCCTTCCCTCTTCCACCACCACGAGAATATCCCCCTGCTCAGGATGAAGTCACCGTTCCTACCTCTACCTATGAGACAGCATGGTGTTACGATGGTAGGTCCATATACCAACAACCCACGTCAACGCACCATGAATCATCCCCTACCCTAAACCCCTCACATACCACCAAAATCCGACGCTTCTTACGTACTAAGCCTCCTACTGTCATCCCTCTAACTACACAAGTAACCCCCATACCATCAGTCTCCATTGAGCCTCCTGTTAACTTTTGTCCCCAACCCAGTAACTTTCCATCGTCCCCACTTAAGGCCTTCACCATCCCTGTAACTTCAAACCCATCCGACCCTTTACCTAAACCCGTGATTAACTCTGAGCAGGGTTCATCTGTTTTTGCACTCGAGCCAACCTCCTCTGCTTCCGAGCAAGGGGAAAAGCTTGTCGTGTTTCAACGTCTACCTACCCTTCTTACAACTCTTTCCATTGAACCTCCATTACCCGTTGAGCCTGTTGTCTCAATCTCACCTCCTTCCACCACCTCTCGGAGTGGGTGTCTTTCTACAAATACATGTGCCAAAGATGATGTTCAAGAATCGGACAAGAAGAATTTGGCCACGGCAATGCCATTCAAAATCCAAGATTTCATTTGCCGAATGCCGATTCGGGTTCTTGTGTCGGTCACCTCTGAGAAGGCCGAATTTCCATCTGCACCAATGCCCATCAAGAAGGACTCTCAGGAATTGGTGCTGACCAAATCAGCGGCCAAAACAATAGAGCTCACATTACTCATTGGCCAACATGCTTTTACAGCTTTCATTACCTCTTGTTCGGTCATAGTCCAAATGACTAATCAAGAGAGGGGTTTCTCCTCCAGCATGGTGATGACACATTCCACTGCAAAGGGGATAATGAACTCTGTGCTCGAGGGTGAGTCAGGGCAGTTCTTGCTGGAAGCTTTTGACATCATGTCTACTTCCCACCAACTCCCAGGCGAGGGACGAACGCCTATGCTACCCTGCATGATCACGTGTGATATTCCAACGGCCTTGAGCAGTGCCCCAAATCAGAAGCTCCTTATGCCGAGCATCCAACTTCCAATGATAGACATCGTTCATCTATCATGGGAGTTATTTCCAAAGGAGCCATTTCATGTCAAGATCATTACTTCACAAGCGGAGCTCTTAAATCTTTATTTTGATATTTTGCCAAGAGAGTTACCATTCATTTTCGAACGTCCAAGGGATCTTGTTACATCAAATGAGAGCCTGTGGGCCCTGACCACACTGATTGGACTGGTTGGTCAGAGAAGGACTAGGCCATCTCTTCATTGGAGAGAGCATGCAAGGCCAAGAGGCCAAGAAGCCATGTTGAAGGTTGAGAGGCCGCACTATGAGAGAGTATCTACCAAGAAGAGGGAAAAGCATAAAGTGAAACTTGAGGATAATAAATCCCTTGTTGAAGGAGCCCACATTAGTTCATCCACTTCCTATCCCTGTCCATCACTGCTCATGCTGCTATTCAGCTTCTTTTTATGGGCATTCCATTGGTTAAGGAGACGCCTTCCGTCGTCTAAATCTAAGCCATCAAGCTCCTCTGCTCTAGGGTCCCTGAACCCTCACATTCCTTGTTGTCCGGAGCTTCTGGACCCCTACATTCATCCCTATCCGGAACCTCCGGACCCCTCCCTATTTAATTCCATGTCTTTATCCATCTCTCACCCCCATCCGGAGCCCCCGAATTTCTTATCTTATTCTCCATCTCTCTCAGGGCATCGCGCCCCTCCTTCCCATTTCCATCCGGAACCTCCAGGCCTCTCCTTCTTTCGATTTATCCTCTTGTTCTTCCAAGTCATCGCGTCCTTCGTTTTTTTCACCCCTTTGAATTACCTTTTTACATACTTCCCAGGGCATCGTGTCCCTCATGACCTTCTTCCTCCGGAACCTCCGGATTCATTTCCCCATGATTCTCCTCCTTTACGTCCGGACCCTTCGGATCCTCCTCTCTCGATTCATCAATTTCTGATTTCTCCCGATCCCGCTCCCGGGTTCGACCCGGTTCCTTCCACATTAACTTCCTCGGGCACCTGCCCGTTCTCACACTGTTTCCGAGGCTTTAGTCCTCACTGTTTTCTTTGATTTCTTCTCATCCTGTAAATTCTTCTAGGTATCTTTCACCTAAATCTGGTTTTATCCTCACTTATTTAAAATAAACCGCCCTAGTTGGAGGATTGTTGTAGAGAGGCCTCACTAGTGTTCTCTTAAGATGTCTTGATGACAATGAAGTCTGGAAATGTGTGGAGGAAGCACACTCAGGTGTGTGCGGTGGCCATGTAAATAGTCAAATGCTCGCTAAGAAGATCATTCGGCAAGGCTTTTACTGGCCCACTATGGAAGAGGATTGTGCCATCTATGTCCGTAGGTGTGTCAAGTGTCAGCTTCACGCCGATAAAATTCATTCACCATCCTCCTCACTTCATCCAATATCCTCCCCATGGCCCTTCTCCATGTGGACATTCGACATCATCGGTCCCCTAGGTGATCCCAATTCCCTCACCAAGCAGAAATCTTTCATCCTTACTGCGACGGAATACTTCACCAAATGGGTCGAAGCCGAAACTTACGCGGAAATCAAGGCATCAACAGTCTGCAAGTTCATCATGAATAACATTCTCGCCAGGTTCGGCATCCCAAGCACAATCGTCACAAGAAATCTTTCATCCCAAGCGAGTCTAGTAAGTTTTCAGACTGGCCAGAAAAGTTTATCGAAGCTCTATAGGCCTATCGCACTTCAATCCGTACCCCCACCGGGCAGACTCCGTTTGCCCTTACTTATGGGACAGAAGCGGTAGTCCCGTACGAGACTCTGATCCCTTCTCTCAGAGTACAATTGGATGAGGAATTTCCCCTCGACAAACGTCGCAATTCACTCCTTGCCCAGTTGGAACTCTTAGACGAGAAGCGGCTAAAAAGTTGCCGAGCATGCTCGTGTGTATCAAAATAGACTCGCTCGCTTTTACCAAAAGAAAGCCGTTGAGAGAAAATTCAAAGTCGGTGAGATGGTCGTAAAAAGAAATTTTGTCAAACCTGGAGGGCCGTGTTCTAAGCTCCAACCCAATTGGGAAAGACCTTACGTAATTCAAGCCGTGTACCCTGGCAATGTCTACAAGCTAGTCAACGCCGAAGGGACCGAGTTATCCCACCCTTGGAATTGGCTTTATCTTAAAAAGTACTACCCTTAGCATAGTGTCAAAACAAAAAACAAAAATAAAAAATATTAAAAATATTAAAAATCACTAAAATTATATAAAATATTAAAATGTCGATGCCTGGTGGTCACCATGTAGTTAAGTCGCTGCATCCAACCTCTATGTTAGGATAGGACCCATTAAGGCTTGATAGGCACCAGGCCTTGGTCTGCCAAAACCGTGGAGATCCCTGTCCGGCCACATCGGCCTATGCACGCTCAAAGGAAGCCAACATGTACTCACTTACGTATTTTATCCAAAACAAAAAGTTGGTAGCATCACCGACAGTGGGGCCTCACCCAGAAGATCTCCGGAAGCTGTAATCTTTATTCTTTTCTCTTCGACAAAATGAGACAGTCGGCGCCCTTAAAACGCTGAGCATGAGAAACCAAAACTCAAACCCCTTAAGGTAAGAGTAGGATCCATTTACTCGAGCATCGATCAGAGCACGAGAAGAGGGCAGTGTCCCCGCAGACATACAAAAGGGAGCCCACAACGTCAAACGACTATATCTCCCTCGCAAAAAGAAACACAAAATCAAAATCAAGAGAAAAGCCTAGTCGTGACCGTGCCTGATGCGATAAATGGAACCCCTCAAAGTAAAAGTCTGAATCCACAAAAAGGGGCCATGGAATGTAAATGCTTGAGATTTGGTCCGAAGTTGTTCGAAAGAGGAGAGTTAATGGGCCCTTATTGGCTCGCCGGGTTAACGGTTTTGCCGGTCCTTTCAGGAGGTTTACCCCATGCACTCTTCCTTCCTCCTCTAAAGATGAAAGCTAGATGGAGTTTCTAAAGGGCGAAACCCGCCAAGGTTTGCGACCTTATTTTAATATACACATATGGTTGCCTACTTTGAAAAGTAAAAGCTATCGCTGCGAAGGAGTCTCTGTGTTTCTGGACGGTCAAGACCCCTGTTTACCACCCTGATGTCTTCTTATTTAACCTTGGGCTTAGGCCAATGCAAACGCGTCACCGCGAGAAATAAATTTTTCGACTAAATCTCCCGTCAAAACAAAAGTTGACAACTCGTAAAAAATAAGATTTAATATCTGAAGTCTTACGAGTTAAGAATTTCTTCAAAGTAAGTGTTTCAAACATAGGAAATTACCACTATTGGTAAGTACTTTGGGATACGCATCGAGACAGGATAGGTGAGCAGCGATATGCACGTTCCAATGCCCAGCGACCGAGTGGGTCTCGCCGGGCGAGCACTCCCGAGCCCGCCCGTGCAGACGAATCACGCGAGCGTCGGCGAACTGTGGGTGTTGTTCTCTCCTCCATGTTCTTCACGGCTTTCGCATTCTCTGACCCCGCCTTCGGCCAGGGGAGACGCCGCCTCGAAGCAACCGTCCCTTTCGAGCCCTCCCATCAATGCGTTCTTCCTGCTTTTGCCGTGGGCATGAGCCCTGATTACTTTCCGGGAGAGAAGAGGAGATTTGCCCCTGGACTCCAGGGGGTCTTGTAGAACAACGGTTTTAAGGTTCATCCTTTGAGTCCTGTTTCTATCTGGTTCTCTCGACTTGGAAAATGGCTGGTTTTCCTCTCCATCCAACTGGCTGCATGAGAACGGGAAAACTTGTTTTTCTGGCAATTCTGGTCTCTGCTGGAATTGTATTGCAATTCTTGGCATGTTTCGTGTATAACAATTGGTGGCCAATGTTAACAGTGTTAATGTATGTACTTCTGCCTATGCCATTGATGTTCTTCTCGGGCTCTGATGCATCTTCTCACATGTCTGCGGAAGGGGGCGGCTGGGCAGACTTTACCAAGTTCTTGACGGGGGCTTCAGCAGTTGGAAGCATTGCCATACCTTCCATCTTAAAACACGCCGACGTCATTGGTTGGGGTGCTCTGGTTATGGAGTTGTCCTCCTTTTTCTCCTTTGTTCTGGCAATAGTTTTGTTCCTGCAGTTGTCAAATGAAAGCGATTACTCTTTGTTCTGAAGCTTGAATGGAGTTGGAAAGCTTAAAGCTGTTGTGCACTTGTGTGGTGCATGCACGTTGCATTTGTGTAAAAAAAAAAATGCAAACGCGTCACCTATGGGTGCGACGGCGTCTGATTCCAGGTCAGCGTCGCGCGGTTGGTCGTTAGGGTTCCAGGGTGTTCCATCATATACCACCTAGGGTTGTGAGGAAATAGACCCGGGTAGGGCAAATCATTTACCTCGAAAACCTTTTAGGTGAATCCCTGTGGTCGGAAGCGACTAGGAGCCTAAGCATGGCATGACGGTATTGTCATCAGGGTAAGTCTTAGCCGGTGGGATTATCATTCGAGGGGTCCAGAGGCCCAAATCAACCTAGATGTGCACTTAGGATACCTGAGAGGTTAGTAAGAAACCCTTGTTCTCATGTAGGTTAGGTGCCATTTGGATGCTTGCCAAGCGTTCGCCACAAAAAAATGAAATGATAAAAAAAAGAGAGAAAATGTACATATTTGCAAACAAAAAAAATTGAATATAACAAAATAACAAAAAAATGCCAAATATAAAAAGAAAAATAAATTAATTTTGCATGATTACATTTGTATGCAGCATTTCACTTTTTAAACTCGCTTGCATTCGTGTGCTTGTCTGTCGCATTCATCATCACCACATCTTTCCCTTGCCTTCGTTAATAAAGGCTTGGCCCCTTGACCCGTTATCAAGGACAGTCAAAATGACCACCTGCTTATTGAGCAAGGGGCCAAGTCAGAACAGAAATTCTGACTTGTTTGTTCAGTGATGTGTGCAGGGATTCGAGATGGTAAGAAGGGAAATTAATAAAAAATAAACCTTTTATTTCATTCCTTCTAGAAATTATACATTATGTTCCACTTTCTCTCTCTACATTACTTGTCCCGCCACTCTCCGGGCAAAACGCTCTCAAGGGTGCTACCCAACTACGAAAAGCGATACTCCTACCGCTCTGTACTCCTCTTCCTACACCCCGATATTGATCCGTGGGGGCAGCAATAAAGCTAATAACACGAAAGCCACGCTCTCGTGCTCTTCGGTAGCGCTCCTCACCATCTCTCAGCCACTGTTCAGCCAGACCAAGGCTAGTTTGGAGTTCGAACAGCTGGGCCTCCATGGCCCTTCATTCCTCCCTTTCAACCAATCTGTCGGCTCTTTCTCTCTCTACCCGTTCTCTCTCACGGTCTTCCCTCTCCAACTGGAGAGTGATCCTCAGCTCTATGGCATCCCTAGAAGAGTCGTCATCTGGACGACGTCACAGTTCCTCCTCCAGCTCTACTATTCTAGCCTCCCTCTGCGTAGCTTGGGCAAGTGACTCTTGCGTCTCTTTTTCCTGCCAGATATACCATCTCAGATATGTGGTAAGACATAAACAAGGAGAACTCAACACTGAGACTCTTACCTGTATAGAGAGCATTCCTTCTGCCTCCGCGGCACGCTGCGTGGCACGAGCAAGTTGCTCGTGAAGCAAGTCAAGTTCTGAGGTAGGGATCCATAAGCTGGAAGAGACTCCACCGGCCCCCATCGCCGATGAGGCCGCGTCAATCTGGGCGCGCTGTAATCATGAGATGATAATTAGTGGCCGACCACCATGAATCTAGGGCCGTGATTCGAAGCGTGCACCGTATACACCTACCGAGGCACTCAAGGCTCCACATGTGTCACCCAATTGTTGCTCCGTCTCTGCCAGGTGAGATCGCAAGTTCGCTATCATGGTATCACGGAGATCCTGCAGCCATAAGAGTCACCATTTCCACAACAAAAACCAAAAGAGAGAGGGAAAAGAGGAAAGGGGGAGATCTACCTCCACAAGTCCCGGGGTTGGAGCCGCTCTACGTACATTGTCTTATACAGACGCAGGTAATCCTTGCTATCATGCGCATGCGATTCCACAATTGTGCCACCCCGTTGCCAGTCTTCATACTGTTCGGGGAACCACACACGCCAATCATTGCAGGTTGCCGGTCCCCGTGTCTTTCTCCCGACGTGAGGTGGCGCAGCCGTATCCACCCAATCCTGAGCCAGTCCTAAAGTCCTCATAACCAATCGTAGCCGAAGCGTCTCGATTTCATTCAGGCAGTGCATCCACAATTCCCGTCCGAACCGGGCACGACTTGTTAGAACCCAGGGTTGGTCGACATCGACCATGTCTGAGTAGGGTCTCCAGTTTACCTAGGTTAGGTTGTACATACCCGTTTAGCCGGTCAAAGCCAAAAACAAAATGAAAATGATTCAAAAAAAAAAACCCACCATCGCTGCAGGGAACTCCTGTAACTCCCGTCTTAGCACCATCATTTGGTAGGTTAGGGGTGCCGCACTCATGATGGGTTGCCACCGCCTGGCTAACGTGCATCACTGGTCGCCAATGTCGAGCTCTCCCCATCGGGAGGTAATAATAGCTCCACAGCTGCATTAGCACATGCCGTCAGTACCTTAAGTGGACTATTACAAAAACAAACAAAAAAATACAAAACAAAACAAAACTAAAAAAAATACCTGGATGAATGGTGTGAAACCACTCGCAGTCATCTCACGGTCTGCCTGTTGGAACAGACCTGTAAACAAATACGCCAGCATGGCAGCTCCCCAGGCATAGTGCCCTACTCTTTCGAGGTCTGATAGCAGCTCTAGGAAACGACAATGGATACCGTCCCCTTTCGAGCTCAGTATCAATCTTCCCAGTAAAAAGAGGAGAAATCTCCTCAAATCCATGTTGGATCTTTCCCAATTGTCAAAATCTGTACAGTACACAGCACAACATCCTCTTTCCATCCTTTCCATGAATTCTTCTAAGGACTCATCATCCCGTCGACGAGTATCAGTGAGCCCTAATGCCTCCATGATAGATGTCCTGGCTACTGACCTGTTCTTCCGACCATCTAGGTCCAAACCCAGTAGCTTATGGGCACCTTCTCGGTAGTCCGCGTAGGTGACTCCGGTCACTGCCTCACCATCTACCTTGAGGCTCGTGATTCGGACCACATCTTCCAGACTGGGCACCATGTGCCCCCAGGGCATCAAGAACGCCCGGCTCACTGGGTCCCATCTTTCACGCAAGGCTTGGATCAGGGCCAGGTCGAGCTTGATCGGCTCGATCCGCAGGAAGGCACCAAATCCCATCACGTCTAGCCTGGCCTTTTGAAAATCCGGGAGACCCCTGTATGCTGCCACTGCTAACTCCCATGAAATGTGTGATTTCATCACACTCTACGTGTGCATAAGGAATGGAGAAGGGTGTTGTCAAAAGGAAGGAAGAAAGAATGAGAAAAAGGGCGGGAAAGCTCAGCTTACAAGTTGTGATTGGGCCCTTTCGCTGAAGTGCCCTTTGAGGTCCGAGAGCTTCCTAGAACTGCTGCCGCTGGACCTGCTCCTCTTTGAGGAATGGGAATATTCGCCCTCTATCCCGATCTCAGAACTCTGAGTTCCTTCTCTTTCGTGAGAATTTGTACTCTTCAAGTTGGCTCTCGATGTCCCTTCGATGACGAAAGAGACATGTATTTATAGAAATGGGAGAAGTGCGGGCCAAGATTGCCTCCATCACCTTTAACAATAGCCCTTGCGATGGGGCGCCTGCCCTGCGGTCCCATGTGTCATTTCACCGCTCGCGCAGGGTGATTGATTGGACATTGTAATATGACGACCCGCCCCCTATGCTGTCTAGGGATGCCCTATCATTTTTTGGAGGTCGTCCGCAAAATTTAAAACATCGTCCAGGAGAAGGGGTCATGGCCGTCATTATTGGCTTCGACGATAGATTCCCGTGGAAAAACGATCACAGCAAGACACGATCCTCCATTTTAGGGCGGGGTCTTGGCAGACACATCACATAGGAACAATGCAAAGGAGAAGAAGTGTAGGGAAGAAGGAACGCACAAGAGAACAAACAAGCAGTAGAAAATCAAATCACTCCATTCATAATTCTACATGAGCTGTCATAAACACCATAATCATAGAGAGGAGGCGGGTCCACTGGCTCGCCAACTCTCGCCATTATCTTCATGCTCGTCCTTCTAGGCGTCCCTCTCCTCTCCCCTGAGCTGAGGGTCTCTCAGAAGCCTTCTGGAGCCCCAGGCAGCAGCACTCTCCTTGCCTCGTGGCGCCTGCTCAATAGCGGCGACCCGCTGATGCTCCCCTGGCGTAACAAAGAAGCCACCCATATGGAGCTGACCGGACTGGCGGAGTCGTGCCCCGAATTCTCGTGCCCTCTCATAGCTTGCATCCATGCTCTCTAGCCTTTGTCCCATAGCTCGAAGGCCTAGCTGGAGCTCCCTCACCTGGACCTTCATGGTTCTTCTGTCCTCTCTCTCCTTCTCCCTCTCTAGCCTCTCTCTTTCCACCTCTCTCTTGGCCACCTGGAGGAACACCCTCAACTCTAGAATGTCCGGATGTGGCCTCTCCTCACTGTGATGCCGTAGCTCCGCCACAGTCGCTACCCAGGCGTCACGCTCCACTTCAGCCCGGGCCGCCCAGGCCACTGCGCCAGCAAGTTGCTCTCGAGGGGAGGCAATCTCAAGAAAAGGGGCCGAGGAACTGGAAGATGCGCCGCCGGCCATTCCCACCATCGCTGTCTGCTGGGCACGCTGGAACAAACAAATGACGGCCGTCAGCTAAGCTCCAAATTTAAAAATAAAAAAATACAGCACTTAACTTAGCAGGAGCGACATTTCCTGTTGAGTGACGGCCAGCTGCCGCCTAGCATCTGCCAGTTGGGCATGCAAGCCGTTGATGTCGCGCGTATCCCCGACTTGGGGAAGTCCCGCATAACTCTCTCTCTGCTACCGCAGGAAGTCGGCACTGTCCTGCACCAATACGCTCCCTTGCTGTCCAGGGAGACATATGCGCCAGTCCTCGAGCTTCACCTTACCTCGACTCTCCTTCTCGACACGGCTCGGCTCATCCGCACTCGCCCATTCATCGGCCAAACCCGGGGTCTTTGCCATGTCCTGCATCAAAAAAAGGGGGGTCTTACGTCAAAACGCAAGAACGCGTATCCTGTCAAGGACGCGTCCATCATTTGAGTGCAACACTCACCGAACCCTTTTTCCCTCTCACATGGCTCGCTCAAAACTCAAAATAAATCAAAGAGGAGAAGATCGAAGGACATACCAGGCCTTGTTCACCTCCCTCCGCGCCATCGGGCCCCTCGGGTCCCTCAAGTACTCGAAGGGGTCCTTCCTCTTCCATGGACGCCTCGTTGTGCTCTTGCGCGTCCCTCCTCGGGCGAGGAGTCCCTCGCCCCTCTCTCCCTTCACCACGATTTGGCCCACCAAACTCCATCAATCGAGAAGTGGAAGAAAACGAAGATGGGCGAGCAAATCTCGACGGAGGCGGGCTCGTTTGCGGGCAAGGCACGGGAGAAGAAGTACCGCCTGTCGCTTTAAATTTGAATTTGAAAGTTAAGACTCGTCCCCGAAAAGAAGAAAAAAGAAAAAAAGAGGATCCCTCCGTGCAAGGTGTAGTTCCCTACTTTTCAGGGTAAGGTCTCGTGAAGCGTGCCTTGAAACAACTAGGTGCAAGGTAAGAAGCATGGGAGAGAAAAAGTGCACACGACAAAAATAAACCATTTCATTTCACATAGTCAGTAGTACATCATAAAGTGAGGAGGGTGGGGTGTAAAAAAAAAAATTTTCAAAAATTTTGGGGCGTCCAAGAACCTAAACGCCCCCTTAAATTTTTTTTTAAAAAAAATTTAAAAAAAATTCAAAAACATTGGGGTGTCCAGGCCCCTGGACGCCCCCATAAATTTTTTTTTTTTAAAAAAAAATTCAAAAACATTGGGGCGTCCAGTCCCCTGGACGCCCCCATTTAAAAAAATGTATATATATATATACGATCATAATATGAATAAATAAAGAAAAAAAATAAAAATATAAACATAAAAATAATAAAATTATAAAAAGGGGAACAGTGGTCCAAAATGTCAAATTCCAGATTTTATTCCATCAGAAAGCAAAGTGAGCTACATCAGGGGCTTAGACGCTTTAGGCCTTAACTTCCCCAGTTCGGTTACATAGGCCCTCCACAGCTCGCATTCTTCCCCTACATGCGCTAATGTCTTTCCCGCAACACTTGTCTTCCAGGGTGCTTTAATGGCCTTCGCCTCCTTCGCGTCCGCTTCCGCGCCCAACTCCCTCTTTTTCAAAGGAACGATGTCGGTTAGCAGTGGGAACGAGTGGCGTGGAATACCGATCTGGAGGCAGCACCGATGCGCGTTGTAACGACCCGAGAATCAGATTACCAGGAAGGCCCGATAACCCGAGACTCGCACCGCCACCCACGAGTCCGAAGACTCGGAAGGGTTAGAAGGATGGTGTGGAAACTACGCAAGTATCACAAGTAATTGCAGAAATTAAATAATTATAGTATTAAGCAGGAAATAAATTAACAGTTTACATGGTCCACAAAGAAAATGACAACAACAGTAGTCCACAACTAGTACAAGATAAGAAGAAAAGTACAGCTACACGGGGCATACCCCGGCTCTGACCTCTAGCACTACCTCTGGGCACCCGCACCACGCTGCACCCCAGACGCGCTCCCCTGGGGCGGCACCTCACCTGAAACACGGTGAAAACACGCAGGGAATGAGTCTCGGAACAAGACTCAATAGAGATCACTCGAACCCTACCTCGTAAAACGAGAAACCACTATGCTAGCGGTAGGTAGGTACCTCGGAAAGGAAAGCCATGTGCTCTACAAAACGAAGGCCCTATGGCACGTAAACCGACACACGTGCCACGGTGAGACAACCGAAGCTCAACGGTCGACCCGGCAAACCCGAAGGTCGGAAACACACGACTGACAGTCTGTCACTCCGTACTCGACAGGAGTATCTCCCACTAGAAGCACGGCCGGTAGCGTCCCCTGACGTCTTACACCGCGCCGCAGGTGATCCGCCTGGCGTGGTAGCTCTTACCAAAGGCGCAAACATCGTACAAGTAACCACAACCAAGTGACTACCTGGGGTCACGCCCGTCGACGTTGGTCCAACCGCCCCCAACCACGTGTGCACACACAGACCGTGCGTCCCTAGTCTGGTCCTCTGATCGGTTTTCCCCTCTGCCGGACTCTGGCTGCTAGACGCGGGGCCCGACGGTAACCGGTCCACAAACCGTCTCAGAGGGTGAGTGCCCGTACACCACTCCCAGGTGAGACCAGCACCCCGTACTGGTGGGCTACGACTAGTGGAGGGTCACTGAAGGAGTAGACTCTCAAGTCAACGGAAAACAACGTCACAATCGCAGGTACGCGGAACGCTCCTTGTACCAACATCGTCACACAGCGACACAAGCCGAAATCACCACCTCCCGGGACCCCACGGCACCCTCACGTGTGGCCCCCACATGATGCCAAGCATCAGTCAGACCACGGGTCAGCTCAGGGATCGAGACTCGCTCATCCGGGACTCGAATCGGCAAGGGATGGGAGACGCGGTCGCCGGAGGACTGCCTCCTGTAGTCGCGGTCTGCTATGGACCGCGACCACACAGTCGCGGTCCTCCTGGGACCGCGACCACCCTGGCGCAAGAAAAATGAACGCGGTCACCTGGTGACCGTGTTCACACAGTATCGGTCTCCAGGAGACCGCGACTAAAAATCAGCGGTCAAAAATACCTCGGGGTCCGTGCCGGTCCCCACGGTGAACGCAGTTGCCACCAGATCGCGACCAACAGTCATGGTCTGTCGTAAGACCGCGTCCGCCCACCGACACTCTAAAGCCCCAACGGTTCAAAACCTGATGAAAGCGGTCCCCGCCTGACCGCGACCAGTGAAAACGGTCACTGGTGGACCGTGATCACCTCGGAAAACTGAGAACGACGGGAATCAGCTGAAAACACCATTCCACGCCCCAATCACCCCCGGGTCATGGGGAAACAAAGGGGGAACTCGTCCCCACGCCCTAGAGCACCGAATGATGCCCCCAAAACTCCAAATGGCGGGGTAAAACTCTAGATCGGCACTCAAACCCCCAAAGCATGCATTTTCCGTCCCGAGCTCAAACGAACCCCTCTCGGCTCCTCGCCGGCCTAGAAATCACGGGAAAGGAAAGCACGGAGATAGAGGATCGTCACCCTACCTCGGGGTTGTCCGAAACATGGCGAATCGTCGCCAATCCTCAAGAATCGCTTGAAACTTCACGAACTCCCCACGCCCTCACCGAGCACCGAACACCGCCACGATCACCACACCGTCGCCTTGCCGTGTCCGCAGCTGAAGGGGATGGCGCCGGGGCTAGCACCGAAAAGAGGGGGACCGGTCACGGTGGAAGCACTCACGGGAGAGAAGGGAGGAAGAAGAAGAAGAAAGAGAAAGGGAAAAAGAAAAAGAAAAAGAAATGGGAATATATAGAAAATCCGATTTTTCAGAAAAATATCAAAAAATAGAAAAATACGTTTCCGGAATCCTCGGAACGCACCGGTCGCAACGGTACCACTCGTGCCTAGGTGAACTACCCGGTCCACCCGCAGCGAGCTTCCAAAGAAAAAGCCAAAACACACACCGGAAATCGAAAAACACGCACGGAAAAGCCGCGGAACGCCTCCGGGCCTCTGAAATGACTCCGGATCGCGTCTATCCGAACACAAAAGACGTCCAAAATGAAATTTCAGACACGACGGAGCCAGACACTCTGAAAACCAGATCTGAGACCCAAAAAGAAGGATCTGAAAGGTCCGGGATATTACAGCCCTCCCCCCTTAAAGGAATTTCGTCCTCCAAAATTGAGAACAACCCAAGGGGAAAGAAGAGAAAGACTCACTCAAACAGGTACGGGAACTGCTGACGCATCTCGTCCTCACGCTCCCAAGAAGCCTCACCACCAGAGTGTCGCTGCCACACGACCTTTACCAAGGGGATGACCTTGTCCGTAGGTGCTGCTCTCGCCTATCCGTCACGCGGATCGGAAACTCTGGGAGAGAGAGATCTGGAGTCACCTCAGGTCAAACAGAAATCTCGAGCACATGAGAGTCATCGGGCATATACTTCCGCAACATCGAGACGTGGAACACGTCATGCACCGACGCCAACTCAAGGGGTAACTGCAACCGGTAAGCAACCTCACTGATGCGCTCCAAGATCACAAAAGGACCAATGTAGCGGGGACTTAGCTTCCCACGCCGTCCAAAACGCATCACCCCCTTCATCGGAGAAACTCTCAAGAACACATGATCGCCCACGGTGAACTCGAGGGGCTGTCTCATACGGTCAGCATAGCTCTTCTGCCGACTCTGGGCCGCCAAAATGTTCTGACGAACCAGGTGCACAACATCCACACATTGCTGCACCAATTCCGGTCCCGTCAAAACACGCTCACCCACCTCAAACCAATCAAGTGGAGTCCTACATGGACGCCCGTACAAGGCCTCATAAGGAGCCATGCCGATGCTCGAATTATAGCTGTTGTTTTAGGCAAACTCCACCAACGGTAGGTGATGAATCCAACTCCCCTGTCACTCTAGGGAGCAGGATCTTAGCATGTCCTCCAACGTTTGGATGGTCCTCCCAGACTGACCATCAGACTGAGGATGATACGCCAAGGTAAATGCCAACTCCGTGCCAAAAGCTCGCTGGAAACTCATCCAGAATCTAGAAGTGAAGCGCGGATCCCGATCCGACACGATCGAAATGGGAATCCCATGCAACGGCACGATCCGCTCCACATAAAGTCGAGCCAACTTGGACGTGCTCCAGCCGACTTTGACCGGTAACAACCGCGTCACCTTTGTCAGCCGATCTACCAGCAACCAAATACTGTCCTGCCCACTCGGGGTCCTCGGCAATCCCACCATGAAATCCGTGGTCACGTGGTCCCACTTCCAAGCAGGAACATCCAAGGGCTGGAGAGTACCTCCCGGTCGCTGATGCTCCGCCTTCACCTGCTGACAGATCAGGCACCTGGCCACAAACTCGGTGACATCTCTCTTTATGCCAGGCCACCAGAACTGCCTTCGTAAGTTCCGATATATCTTCGTCGCACCCGGGTGTACGGTGTACCTGCTCCCATGAGCCTCGCGCAACACCGCACGACGAACCTGCTCCTCCGCTGGGACGTACAGCCTGCCACGAAACCTCGCAGCACCGTCCTCACTGAGTTCCACATCAGCCATCGCCAGAATCCGGGGCAACTCAGGGTCCGCATGCTGAGCCTCTATCACCTGATGACGGATAGCAGGAGTGACAGTCAGACTCGCAAGCACCGTCAACCCTGGCTCCTGGGGAATCTTGAGCCTGAAAGATACTTCGGGCACTTGTTCCCAGAGCCTCCATTTCCTCAACATCAAGGCACTGACCGCAACCTTCCGACTCAAGGCATCGGCAACAACATTCATCCTGCCCGGATGATAAGACAGGGTGAAGTCATAATCCTTCATGAATTCCATCCAACGCCTTTGCCTGAGATTCAGGTCCCTCTGGGTAAAAACATACCTCAAACTCTGATGGTCAGTGAACACCTCGAACTTCTCGCCGTACAGATAATGCCTCCAGATCTTCAGCGTGAAGATCACTGCCGCCAACTCAAGGTCATGGGTAGGGTAGTTCTCCTCGTGGGGCTTTAGCTGTCGAGATGCATAAGCCACCACTCTACCATGCTGCATCAACACAGCACCCAATCCAACGCCGGAAGCATCTGTACACACCACGAAACCTCCCGATCCAGAAGGTAAAATCAACACCGGAGTCGAGGTGAGCAATCTCTTCAGTTCCCTGAAGCTCTGCTCACACTCCTCAGACCAGACAAAAGGCACATCCTTCCGCGTGAGTCTAGTCATCGGGGCCGCAATGCGAGAAAAATCCTAGATAAACTGGCGATAATAACCTGCAAGCCCCAAGAAACTCCGGATCTCCGTCATCGACCTCGACCTTGGCCACTGCATTACTGCCTCGACCTTGACGGGGTCCACGGAAATGCCATCACCAGAAATCACGTGCCCCAGAAAGTACACCTCGCTGAGCCAAAACTCGCACTTGCTGAGCTTCGCATACAACTGGTGATCTCGCAACGTCTGCAGTACCACACCCAAATGGTATGCGTGCTCCTCAGCAGACTGCGAATAAACAAGGATGCCGTCCACGAAAATGACCACGAACTGGTCCAAATACGGATGAAACACCCTCTGCATCAAGTCCATGAAGGCTGCAGGGGCATTGGTGAGCCCAAACGGCATCACCAGAAACTCATAATGCCCGTACCTCGTACTGAATGCAGTCTTCTCCACATCAGACTCGCGAATTCTTTGCTGATAGTAACCGGACCGTAGATCAATCTGTGAGAACACTTGCGCAGACTGAAGCTGGTCGAATAAATCATCAATCCGCGGCAGCGGACACTTGTTCTTAATGGTCACTTCATTCAGCTGCCGATAGTCAATGCACAGGCGTAGACTACCGTCCTTCTTCTTCACAAACAACACGGGCGCACTCTAAGGGGAAAAGTTAGGACGAATATACCCCTTGGCCAGCAGCTCCAGCAACTGCGCCCTCAACTCCCTCAGTTCAGCGGGGGCCATACAGTAGGGAGCCTTCGCCAAAGGTCCCATACCAGGCACAACCTCGATCACGAAATCGATCTCCCGCTGGGGAGGTAATCCAGGCAACTCCTCGAGAAAAACGTCGGGAAACTCGCACACCACCGGAATGTCCTCGACATTCGGCTCCATCCGGTCAGACACAACCACGGACGCGAGAAAACCCTGACAACCAGAATCAAGCAATCGACGGGCTCGAATAGCAGAGATGAGGAATCGAGAAGAGGTGGAACAGATACCTTGGAAATAGAAGGTCCGCTTGCTCGGATGCTGGAAGTAGACCCTCTTCATTCCACAATCCACCACCGCTCCATGAGTCTCGAGCCAATCCATGTCTAGAATCACATCGTAATCCCGAAGCTGTAACGCATACAACCTGCCTGGCATACTCCGACCATCGATCCAAATCGGAACCTGATCGAAGCAATACGGAGTGATCATAAAATCACCCGAAGGTAACTCCACTGCCAAGTCACAGGACAACTGGGTCACCGGCTCCTCGATGCTCAGCGCGAAATCTTCCGAAATAAACGAATGAGATGCGCCAGAATCAAACAAAACCCGAGCCACACAACCCAAAATCTAAACGGTACCTTCCACGAGCTGCGACGCCACTGCCTCTGCCCTGGTCATGTGCGTGATCTGGCCCCGAGCTCTCTGCCTGCCTCCCACACTAGCTGACCTGGGTAGCGGCGGATACTGTCCCTGCTGCTGCTGCCTCTGCTGCTGGGGAACCTGCTGCTGCGGCTACCTTTGAGGACAGTCACGCGCCATATGCCCTGGCTGGTCACACCGAAAATTGATGATCGGCGCCGTGCACTGCCTGCTTGGGTGGGTCCCACCACACCGTAGACACGGTCTTCGCGATCCACCCGCTGATCCCTGGCGCTGCAAAGGAATCGGCTGTTGTACACTGCCCGATGAAGCATGCCCTTGATCCTTGTGCTTATTACGGAAATTCTTCTTCAAGAACTTCTTGACCTTCGAGCCGAAGGACGCAGATCCTGTTACCGACGCTGCCGATGCCAGCGCTCCTGAACCACCCGATGCATGCTGGAAGGAACCCTACTGCTGGGTAGCCGACGGCTGGCTGCGACCTGACAAAGACTGCCCCTGGCTGATCGGTCCTCGAGTCCTCTGCACATCCATCTCCAAGGAAGCCGCAATACGAGACGCTGTCTCTAGATCAGTGGCCCCGTTCGCGATCAGATGGTGCCTCAGCTCCTGCCTCAAACCCTGAACGAACTACGCGGTCTTCACCCTCTCATGCTCCATGATGTGAGGTGCATACCGACTCAGCTCGACAAATCGGGCCCTGTACTACAACACGGACATGTCGCCCTACACCAGCTCCAGAAACTCCCGCATCCGCTGCGTAGCAACGTAATCTGGACAGTACGTATGCTCGAAAGCACTGACAAAGTCATCCAACTCGACCTGCTCAAGTGGACGAAGCTGAAAAGATGTCTTCCACTCGGAAGACCACCACTTCCGAGCCGTACCCTGCAACTGGTTGTAGGCCAACACCACTCTGTCCTCGGCAGCACTTTTCGCTGAACTGAACACCTGCTCCATCTCATCAAGCCAATCACGAGCCGCATGAGGGTCCGCCTGGCCGCTGAAGTAAGGTGGATGGAACTGCATGAAGTCCCTCACTGCTCGGCCTGGCCCACCTCTAACTGAAGAGCCCTCACCAGCCTCTCCGCTGAATTGTTGAGACATAAGCTGGTACATGCCACGGAAGAAATCCTCGGCCCCCGGAACTCTCGTGGTATCCGCGGCCTCGGTGGCCCCTGGTGGCGCTCTACTATGCTCCTCCAGGTCCCTCTGGACCCCCTACTGGATCTCCTAACCTCCAGCCGACTATCCCTGCTGAGAGCGAGAGCTCCCCCTCGACGCCATGGTCGCTCCTAAAGCAAAAGACATAAAACACGAAAAACGGCAAGGTTAAAACAAACACGCAGTGCCCAAAGCCATCGTCACATGTACATCATCGCTATGGACTAGTGGACCACTACAATTACCTATGATTCTCATGTAATTCCACAACCGCGCCCTGATACCAGCTGTAATGACCCGAGAATCCGATTACCGGGAAGGCCCGATAACCCGAGACTCGCACCGCCACCCACGAGTCCGAAGACTCGGAAGGGTTAGAAGGATGGTGTGGAAACTACGCAAGTATCACAAGTAATTGCAGAAATTAAACAATTATAGTATTAAGCAAGAAAAAGATTAACAGTTTACATGGTCCACAAAGAAAATGACAACAACAGTAGTCCACAACTAGTACAAGACAAGAAGAAAAGTACAACTACACGGGGCATACCCCGGCTCTGACCTCTGGCACTACCTCTGGGCACCCGCACCATGCTGAACCCCAGACGCGCTCCCCTGGGGCGGCACCTCACCTGAAACACGGTGAAAATACGCAGGGAATGAGTCTCGGAACAAGACTCAATATAGATCACTCGAACCCTACCTCGTAAAACGAAAAATCACTATGCTAGCGGTAGGTAGGTACCTCGGAAAGGAAAGCCATGTGCTCTACAAAACGAAGGCCCTACGGCACGTAAACCGACACACGTGCCACGGTGAGACAACCGAAGCTCAACGGTCGACCCGGCAAACCCGAAGGTCGAAAACATACGACTAACAGTATATCACTCCGTACTCGACAGGAGTATCTCCCACTAGAAGCACGGCCGGTAGCGTCCCCTGACGTCTTACACCGCACCGCAGGTGATCCGCCTGGCGTGGTAGCTCCTACCAAAGGCGCAAACACCATACAAGTAACCACAACCAAGTGACTAGCTGGGGTCACGCCCGTCGATGTGGGTCCAACCGCCCCCAACCACGTGTGCACACACAGACCGTGTGTCCCAGTCTGGTCCTCTGACCGATTTTCCCCTCAGCCGGACTCTGGCTGCTAGACGCGGGGCCCGACGGTAATCGGTCCACAAACCGTCTCAGAGGGTGAGTGCCCGTACACCACTCCCAAGTGAGACCAGCACCCCGTACTGGTGGGCTACGACTAGTGGAGGGTCACTGAAGGATTAGACTCTCAAGTCAACGGAAAACGTCACAATCGCAGGTACGCGGAACGCTCCTTGTACCAACATCATCACACAGCGACACAAGCCGAAATCACCACCTCCCGGGACCCCACGGCACCCTCACTGTGGCCCCCACATGATGCCCAGCATCAGTCAGACCACGGGTCAGCTCAGGGATCGAGACTTGCTCATCCGGGACTAGAATCGGCAAGGGATGGGAGACACGGTCGCCGGAGGACCGCCTCCTGTAGTCGTGGTCTGCTCTGGACCACGACCACACAGTCGCGGTCCTCCTGGGACCGCGACCACCCTGGCGCAAGAAAAATGAACGTGGTCACCTGGTGACCGTGTTCACACAGTAGCGGTCTCCAGGAGATCGCGACTAAAAACCAACGGTCAAAAATGCCTCGGGGTCCGTGCCGATCCCCACGGCGAACGTGGTTGCCACCAGACCGCGACCAATAGTCACGATCTGTCGCAAGACCGCGACCAACAGTCGCGGTCTGTCGCAAGACCGCGTCCACCCACCGACGCTCTAAAGCCCCAACGGTTCAAAACCAGATGAAAGCGGTCCCCGCCTGACCGCGACCAGTGAAAACGGTCACTGGTGGACCGCGATCACCTCGAAAAATCGAGAACGGTGGGAAACGGCCGAAAACACCATTCCACACCCCAATCACCCCCGGGTCATGGGGAAACAAAGGGGGAACTCGTCCCCACGCCCTAGAGCACCGAATGATGCCCCCAAAACTCCAAATGGCACGGTAAAACTCTAGATCGGCACTCAAACCCCCAAAGCATGCATTTCCCGTCCCGAGCTCAAACGAACCCCTCTCGGCTCCCCGCCGGCCTAAAAATCACGGGAAAGGAAAGCACGGAGATAGAGGATCGTCACCCTACCTCTGGGTTGTCCAAAACGTGGCGAATCTCCGCCGATCCTCAAGAATCGCTTGAAACTTCACGAACTCCCCACGCCAGTATCAGCTCACCGATAGGCCGTTAATTTGTGGTAGCATGGGGACGACGGTTCCGTTCAGTGAGTTGGTGCGTGGACAAATGAGCCCCGGCTCAGTATCAGCTCACCGAACGGGTATCCTGACCCATTCTTAACGAGTTGACAATATTATCCTTGGCTATTTTCTATTTTAGTTTGTTTTAAAAAAATTCTTTGAACCCAACATGCATTCATATAGGACTTTGAATTTATTACGGAAGATCATTCAAGTGAATCGATTGTGAAAGCCGTTGTGCTTCAATTCTTACAAATATGAGATATTCCACTCCGAATGAAATATCGAGTTTCCTTGAAACGGCCCTACGCTGCTCTTCCAAAGGATACCCTTGTTTGGACAGACCCTCAGATATTCCTTTGTTTTTTACCTTGTTTGACCCACCTTGGCCGCAGCACTTCCACATTGGCTGGTAACCGCTCCCCAAAGGTGAAACCTGCAGGTTTACGACCCAGGTACTTCCACACCGAGAAGTTGGTCTCCTTTATTTTCATGCCTGAGCCCTCCCTTATTTTATCTCCGTCCAAGTAATCGTCAAATTTGAAGGACCTTCTTCAAGGTCGCCTCATTGAAACTACAGGAAAGATTCCAAACACTAATGTCAAAAGCGTGTCTCATCACACTTTGGCATCAACTTATCAGTACATTCCCACTCCATTTCACTCCACTTCGATACCACTCCATTACGTGTCACTCCCTTGCAAAGCAGACGTCAAGGCGGGGCAGCTGTAGACACGCTATTCTTGACGTCTCCTGAGAAAATCTCATATTACTATGCGACGACCCGCAGCGGCTTTCGCATTTTGAATCGCTTGAGTACTTCCTATTCTTGAGTCTTCTTCCGCTCCTTCGGCATCTGGAAACCGCCTCATTACGGAAATCATACGGCATTCAGACGGCATCACCACCAATCGGACGCATCAGAAGTTTCTGGAACCAGGAGAATGTCTGACGGACGGCTACCGACGCCCTTTCGGGGAATCCGGGGGGTCTTCAAGGAGGCGTCCAGGCCCCTGGACGCCTCCATCAATGTAAATATACAAAAAAAACATACAAAAATAAAAATAAAATAAAATCATGGAGGCGTCCACCTGACTGGACGCCTCCATCAATACAAAATAATATAATAATAATATTATTAATAATGGTGAAAAAAACAAAAAAATATAATAATAATTTCATGGAGGCGTCTAGGCCCTTGGACGCCTCCATTAACTTGCCCACGGGGGCCCCCCGTCCGCCGGTCGGTTTGTCGTTTGAGAAAAAATCTAAAATGTGAAGACGTCCTGCCAACTAGACGCGCCCATTCATGAATCACGGGCGCCGATCAAAACCACGCGTTGTGCCAAACCGCGTGCGGCTTTCGGCGGGGGTTCGGTGGGCTTTTATGGAAGCGTCCAGTTGCCTGGATGCCTCCTTAAAAATATTTGAAATAAAAAAAATAAAAATAACATAAAATATTATTTTTGCCCTGATGAAGGCGTCCAGGGTCCTGGACGCCTCCATCATCCGGAGCCCTATAAATAGAGACCCCCCCCTCAGTCCGGGGGAGAGCTTCTAAGAGGTCTGATAGGCTGCTGGAGCCCAGAGGCTACCGGAGCCATTTCTAACCCGTAGGTCTTTTGTAGGGGGAGGTTCTGTCGGCTTCTCGGGGGCCCACGCTGGCGAGAGGAAGGTCATCTTCATCCACCGCACTTCCACGTCGTCCCTACGCTGCCGAAGCTCCGCCGGATCTCGCCATCGACACATCCAATAAGCCAATTCTCTCCCCTCTTTCTCTGTAGTTCTTTGCATTCATCATCTCGCATCCTCTATCTCCCTTCATAAGGGCCCCTTCTCTTATATACTTCTTACATTCATCATCGCACTTTCCTCCTACTCGAGTCCGAGAGGGGTTTAAAATCACCTCAACCAGGTGTGTGTTCTGTCACGATTTCGTTATTTTTATTGCAAGAGATTGATACTACACTGACGTTTTCTAATTCCGTTTATCTACCGTCTGTTATTTTGCAAGGGTAACTGAAGAAAGCCCTCTTCGTCGACCGGCCGAAGGGGGAGGAAGAAGCAACCCGCCACTTCCTGCCGGTGAGGTAGGCGCGATCACTCTTTTTTTTGGGGTCTTTGACCCCTAGCGATCACATCATAATCTCGAGGCCGCGGTGAGTCATTTCCCGTAATGGTCGTTTGAATTCTGCTTCTTTTTATATCTTGTTATATCTCTATTCTGCTATACTCTCGAGGCCGTGACGAGTCACTTCCCGCAATGGCCGTTTGAATTCTGCTTCTTTTTATATCTTGAATTGCTTCCATATCTGCTATAATCTCAAGGCCGTGGCGAGTTACTTCCCGCAATGACCGTTTAAATTTCCGTTCTTTATATTCTCTGTTATATTCTTATCTGCTCATATTCTCGAGGCCGTGGCGAGTCACTTCTCGCAATGGCCGTTTGAATTCTGTCCTTCTGTTTGTATATCTTGAATTGCTTCTATATCTGCTTGCTATATTCTCGAGGCTGCGGTGAGTCACTTCCCGCAATGGCCGTTTGATTTCTGTCCTTATGTTTGTATATCTTGAATTACTTCTATATCTGCTTGTTATATTCTCGAGGCCGCAGCGAGTCACTTCCCGCTATGGCCGTTTAACCCTCATATTTTGCTATATCGCATTTGTCCCGCTCGCCCCGTCGGAGCAATCTCTCGTGGTGGCCCCTTCTCTTTTCTCTTATTTCTGTGTTGCACCAAAACAAAACGAGCCCGCGCGCTCCACAGTTCATTCCTCGAACCACGTGACGTCGCTCACAATTCCGAGACAGGATTTGGCAGAGATGTCCCGGTAAGTCTTTGCTCATGCGTTTCTGTCAGTGGATGGGTTGTGTTCACCCTAGAGTTGGCTTGAGATGTGAAGGCTCCACGGTGAGTTCGGGACTCGAGGATGAGCGTCGGCGGTTGTCGTTATGGCTCGTGTTACGGCTCTTGGTGCGGCTCGCTGCAGTTCGAGGAATTGCATTGGTGGTGCATCGAAAGATGCTTTGATTGTGGTCCGACGTAACACTCGCCGAGTGTGTCAGAGGCGCTGACCTGACGTGGTGATGGTTTTCTCGGTGCTTGAAGGTGCTGTTCCCAGCATGTGCGAGGTTTGACGTCAGGTCGGGCGTGGAATTTCTCCGATTGGTCGGAGGAGTGTCGGTCTCCCCATTGGTTGGAGAGATTGTGTTTGCCTAAGGTTCGCCGTCTTGCATCATGTGTTCGGATTGGTTGACCTTGTGTGCCATGAAGTCCGTGCGAGATGTGCTCCTTATCTTGGCCAGATGGTTGCCTGTGAGAAGTTGTGCCCATTCCATTGTCGTGTAAGGGTGCTGGTGCTTTTTCGAAAGGATGAGTGCCGGTTGGGCGGTGTTTCCAACAATTTGTGGCTGTGCGCGCGAATCAGAGTGTGCAGCGGAAGCCTGGTGGGCTTGTGACCCACTGGTTTAGGATCGTAGCGTTGGTTGCTACGGGTGGATTCCAAAGTTTGCGTTGAGCATCGGAGGATTAGTTCCTCGGTGTGAAACGTGTTGTTGCCATGCCCTTGCCCGAGGTATCGTGATTCTTGGCACTGGCAGGATGGAGTGTTGGGGAATGTGCTGGCTAGTGCGCCGCATGAGTACCCTGTTCGTGTGATGGAAGCCGTGTCAGGCGTCGGTGTTGGACCTGGATGAGGTTGTTGAGGACATCGCCTGACGAAGGTCGAGGACGTGTTGGTCAGAGTCGGTGGCTTGGTGCACGACTTGTGTTCCCAGTCGTGTCCTCGTATGAGATCATTTTTGGAGAAGTGATCTCTGGCAGGATGTGGGTTCTTGTTGGTGGCCGCGAGTGACTGGTAAGGCTAGTCTCTTAGCTGACCACGGTGAGATGTATGTTGCTTGGGGACCCGTGAGCACTGTTCAGGTGGTGTCCCATGGCTCTGTGGTAAGGGCGGAATCGGGATTGGCAGGTGTCCACTTGGATTGATCGAAGGATTTGATGAGACCAGATGGAAGAGTGACGCTTGTGGGCGGAGGTCTTTTTGTGAGATTGGCGTCGGAGGGTGGTCCTTGATGGGACGTTGGTGTCGTAATGGTTATCCCTGGTTTAGTGACCAGCATGGGATGGTTCCCCTGTGAGCCTGAGTCAAGTGAGGTGATGACTGAAGACACCAGGATCTTGTCAATTGGTTTCGTCGTGCTCCCCGAGAGGGTCGAGTTGGTGCGATGTTCGAGATTGGATGCAGTTTCCTAGAGGAGTTCAGCCCGAGGGTGGTAATTGTCTGTGTGTGAGTCAGCGGATGACATGTTGCGAGTTGGATCGTGCCCGTTGGGCCGATGGAGGTTTCCCGTTGGCGTGTATCTGGTGACCGGTGTTCGGTCTTTTCACAGACAGAAGATGCCGTTGGTTATGCATCGAGATTGGTGAGAGCCGTGTGCCAGCGAGACCTTTGGTGGTCGTTTCTGAGATGTGCCTTTCCGGACGAGATCTCGGCTTTGTCGAAGTTTGTCTTCTGACAGAGTTGGCACAGTGTTATGTCTGGCTTTCAGCTTGCCATGTGTGGGGTGTTTCTTGACGTTGAGCCATTGTTCTGGTTGCGGTCGGTTGAGGTGGCTGTGTGAGCTGGTGGGAGCTCAGTTTCGGCTGTTTCTTTGTGTCGGGCGGGTTTGCGTAACTGGCATATGGGTCGTCTGCCGACCATGGGTTGCATCGATAGTTGTCTCTCACGCGAGGGCGATGTCTCCTTGGTGAGCGAGTTTGTAGCTGCGGTGCCGTGATTGGTTTTCGTGGTGTCTGAGGTGACGCTGGACTGTGTCCTCTCGTATATGCCTGCTCTGTCGGCCGGTGTGCTCAGCGCGTGGAGCGAGGTGTTGTTTGTGTTTAAGTCTGGCTGTGTCCCTCAGGATCGGTGTTTTCATGAGAACCGAGGTTTTCTGTGCTAGGGCTCTGACAGCATAGTCAGTTGGTTCAGTGTTCTTCCCCTGTGACTTCGTGCTAGGTCCTGAATTTCGAGGATGAAATTCCTTTAATGGGGGAGGGCTGTAATGCCCCGGGTACTGCAGATCCTGCTTCTCGAGTCTCGGATCTACGTTTTCGGTGAATCTGACTCCGTTATGTATGAAATGATGTTTCGGACATCTTTTATGTTCGGATCGGCTCGATCCGAAGCTGTTTCGGAGGCCCGGAGCGCGTCCGTGGCTTTTCCGCGTTTATTTTTCAGTTCCCGGTGTGTGTTTCGGTAATTCCTTCAGAACCTCGTTGCGGGTGAACCGGGCCGTTCACCTAGGCGAGTGTGGTATCGTTGCGATCGGTTCGTTCCGAGGATCGCGGAAACATGATTTTTCTATTTTTCGGTATTTTTTGAAATTTATGGATTTTCCTATATAAACCACCTCCCTTTTTCTCTCTCTCCCCTCTCATTTCTCTCTTCCCTCCCTCTCTCTTCTCTCATGCCCTCTTTCTCCCCTCTCTTCTCCGGTGGCCGACGGAGCGAGGCGGGGGCGAGGCGGAGGAGGCGCGGGCTAGGACGCGGGTGAGGATGGGCTAGGATCGAGGCGGTGGAGGCGCGTGGGAGCTCGTGGCGCGGTCGCGAGCCGGCGAGGCTTCATTGGCGTTTCTTCGCGGATCGGCGAGCTCGGGGCGTGATATCCTCGGTGGAGGTAGGGAGATGGACCCCCAGCTCCTGCTCTTTCTTTCCCGCGAGTTTCGTAGGTCGTGGTGAGTCGAGCGGGCTAATTGGGGCGATTTGGGGAAAAATCCATGTTTTAGGGCTTGTGGGCCGATCTCCCGTTTCATTGTATTTTTGGCCGATCCGAGGCCTTAGATGCATGCTAGGGGCTATTTGGGGGCTTCCCCCTTGTTTTCCCCTGTTCCCGTGGAGGTATGGAGGCGTGGGACGTTTTTCGGGTCATTTCCCGCCGTTTCACGCTCGGACGGGTGTGACGGTCCTTCCAGTGACCATCACAGCCGGTGACGACACAAGGTGGGTGCGTCACAAGGCCCGTTAGACTTTTGGGTGTCTGTGGGTGTGACGGTCCCACGATAGACCGCCACGGCGTTGTGACGTGCCTGGGTTGGACCGTCAGGGATGATCTGACCGTTAGCTTTCGGTCGTTGGTTTTGACCGCTCGGGGTCAAGGCCTGTGACGCACCAAGGCTGGCGCATCATAACCTTGTAAGGCCCCTGTGTGGGTGCGTCAGAGCGGACGCGTTCCCACCTTGTAACCCACCAGAGTTGGTCCGTTACAGCCTGTGACGCACGCAGCGGGACGCATCACAGTTGGTTTCATCTTGTCTTGTGACGCATTAAGGCTGGCATGTTACATGTTGTAACGCACCAGGGCTGGCGCGTCAGAGACTGTGACGCACCAGGTTAGGCGCGTCACACTCAACTTTGCACCGAGCGTCTGACGGCCCTTTGTTGGTGCGTCAGAGTGGTTTTGACGGTCGAGGCTTGGACCGTTACAGACTGTGACGGCCCAAGCTTAGACCGTCAGGTTCTGTGTGATGCCGAGATGAGTTTTCGTGTTCTCCGTGATCGTTTCGCGTTGTGTGGATCCCCGGTTGACCCGGTTGGGACCCAGTGGTCGACCTGCCGTCTCGTGAGTGTCCCAGACACCCGTGGGATTCTGTGTCCGTGTTTTGAGGGTGTCGGGAGGACCGTGTTACCTCGTCTGGCGTGCCGATGGGTTTGAGAGTCCGGGTGACTTCTCGCGTGTCGGGCATTCGTGTTACGCCAGACCGAGTCACCGTGTATCGGTGGGGGTGCGGTGGGGTCTCCCCCGTATGCCGTGAGTTTTCCTGGAAGATGATTCCCGAGTGGGCCATGTGTTTGGCCTTGGACTGCGAGTCCAGTTATCGGCGTGGCAGCTTGTGCGTTGCCCTGGGAATCATGCTTCTGTGCTTTCCGCGTGGGCCATGTGTGTGGCCTTGGACTGTGAGTCCAGTTGTCAGCCTGGGGCTAGAGAGTTCCCGCCTTTCCCTGAGAGTGGGATTTGGTTTGGCGTCTTGTGAGCTGCCTTGGGAACCGTGTTTCTACATTTCTACGTGGCCAAGCGTGCGACCGTCGACTATGAGCCCCGTTTCTTCTCCGACTATGGTCATCGTGCGACGGTGCTGGTACGTGGGACGGTCCCCGTACTTCATCGGGTTCGGACGTTATTTTCCGTTGACTTGAGAGTCTACTCTCTCAGTGACCCTCCACTAGTCGTAGCCTGCTTACACGCGTGTGGTCCCACCAGAGAGTGGTGGAGAGGCTACCCTTAGAGACGGTTTGGGACCGGTTTCCGTCGGGCCCTGCGTCTAGCAGCCAGAGTCCGGCTGAGGGGAAAACTGGTCAGCGGGCCAGACCAGGGACGGACGGTCTGTGTGTGCACACGTGGTTGGGGGTGGTTGGACCCACATCGACGGGCGTGACCCCAGCTAGTCACTTGTTTGTGGCTACTCGTACGGTGTCTCAGTTCCCGCTGGGCCGGAGGGAGACACCTGAGGCGCGGACTAAGACGTCAGTGGACGCATTCGGCCTTGCTTTTAGTGGGAGGTACTCCTGTCGAGTCGGGAGTGACAGACTGTCAGTTTCCGTGACTTCTACATTCGAGTTTTCGGTCGTGTTGATAGTTGAGTTTCGGTTGTCTCGCCGTGGCGCGTGTTTTGGTTTTCGTGCCGTGAGACTGGTGCTAGTAGCTTTACCGAGGTTGTATCTTGATGTGCGATACCCCTTGCACCTTGGACAGTGTGTCCTGGTTGGCCGTGTCCTGGAGACAGGCCTCTACGGCATGGTTGCTGTGGGTTTTTACTTCGGTAAGCGGTACTAGTGTTGTTCGGTAGCCCCCGACCGTGAGTCCAGGGTGTCTTTCTGGTACAGTAGGAGTAGCTGTAGTGCCAAGTTTTGACCGGCCACCGGTTCGCTGTTCCTGCTGTAGTTGTAGCTCTCCTTTCCGCTACCGCCGTTGTTTCCAGTTGGTGTTCCGCGGGATCCCTACTGACTCTCTGTTTTGGAGACTCATTCCCTACTTTTCGGGTGTGGCGGTTCTTCCTCGAGGTTCGAGGGTGCGGTTCAGAGGTTCTCAATTGCCAGCTCGCCGGGCCGAGTGTTCACTTGGCATGTGGTACGTTTTTACTGCTTTAGATTGTACTTTCTGTTGGACTGGACTCTATTGTTGCTGTAGTTGTTTATTTATTTCTGTTAATTGTTGAATTATCCTGCTTTATTTCGTATTTCTTTGTGCCTCCACACTTCTTTTAGCCCTTCCGAGCCCTCCCAGCTCGTGGGCGGCCGTTCGAGTCTCGGGTTATCAGGTCTCTCCCGATAATCGGATTCTCGAGTCGTTACAAGTAGTTTCAATATCAATTCAGTAAGCAGTGACAATAGTTTTAATATCAATTCAATAAGCAGTAACTGTAGTTTTAATTTCAATTCAGTGAGTAGTAACAGTGGTAAATAGCCAAGACATAGTGCCCAAATCACCACTAAAAGGACAGTTAGTCGGTACTCGATCACCTAGGTAAAAATAGTGATGAGTCTTGGTTACTGCGCAGAACCGGGAGAAGTCCTCTCCACCTTAACCAGTGGTACTTATCCACCTCCAGGATTTCAATCCCCGTTACCCTCGGGGCCAGTACAGTTTGAGCCTCCCCATAGGGGTATTTTTATGGCTTAGTTCCTGTCTCCCCCTATGGTGACAGTGTCCATTTGACAGCTGTAATAGTACGGTATATATATATATATATATATATATATATCTCATATCCAATGGACACATGTCACTCAAAAATTCATGTTGTGAACATTAAGTATGAAATATGCCAGTACTGAATTTTTTTTTCTGAATTTCTAAAATTCTAAACTTATCTAATTATAAAGGTATATATATATATCAAAAATTTCTAATTTTATTTACAGACATCATAATGCATTGAAATTTCAGAAAACCAACATATTATCATGAAGGTTAAAAATAGAAAATTATAATCATTTTTTAGACAGTATTTATAATTTTTACAGAATTACTTATACTCCATATATATATCAAAAATTTCTAATTTTGTTCACATAACTCAGAATTGGTTACAATTTCAGAAAACTAACGCATTGACATGTAGGATCGAAACATAAAATTATCATCAATTTTAGATAGTATTCATAGTTTTTCCAGAGTTATTTATACTCAATCATGCATCATAAATTGACTAACTTTAGCTACCATGTTCAGAAGACTATTAAAATTTTACTGAAGGTTAGAGTTGTATGTAACATTACACATAAACGTTTTCATAATTTTTCATAAAGGAATTCAATTTTTTCCAGAATTATTTAAATTCTCCTATGCATGAAAAATTAACTATATTTAATCACAGTACTCTGAAAATCACAATAATTTTTCAAACCATCATTCATAATCAAAATATCATTTCTGAAACTTTTCATTATTTTCACACTGTATTACTAATATTTTCATAGAATAACAAATTACATCATGAATAATAAAACAACTAAATATATCCACAATGATCAGAAAATTACTCAAAATTTACACAACGTTGTTCCAGAAAAAGTATCATATAGGGGAAAATTCACTATTTTTCATTCAGTATTTTAAATTTTTAAAATTTATATCAATTTCTAAGATTTACAACAATAACTTTTAAATAGAGAAAATTATTCAAAATGTTCACAATGACTAACATATACTAAACATTAACTTATAAATATCATATATCCATTTTGTAACATTCTCAGAATTTTTCACAGAATATTAATATTTATTCAATTCTTTAATTATTTGTTCAAATATTAAAAATTATACAAGTCAAGATTCTATGATCATAATAATATGAAATTTTAATAAATTAGTTATAACTTGCATTTAATTCTTATGGTAAAGTTTCAAATTTTTTCTTAAAATATTTCTGTTTATCTCATAAGTTTATACTTCTAATAACTTATTGAAAATTCTGTAAGTTCACTTACAGACATCTATAATTGTTGGTATTTTAAGAATACATCACACAAAATGTAATAAGTATACTGTGAAATCATAAGTTTTTTATGAACAGTATATATATTTTCTATATAATTATTTATTATCTTATCATGTATTGAAAATTGATTAACAGAAGTATCGTGGTCTAAAAATAATGAAACTTTTTCTACACGTGGGTCTCATAGTAAAATACATTCCTACAATTTATGGTGATTTTATATCATCCCTTTAGACTTTTAGTATAATTAAATACCTTTAAGATAATATTAAAATATTTATAAACGTGAACATAATTTGAATCAGACAATGAAATTTTTACAAAGAGCTTATAATATTAGATCCCATGATTTTGGAAACTTTCTAAATTTATCATATACCATTGCTAATTATAGTGTATTAATCACTTGATTTTACACTTAATCACATACCTTAACACTAATGATCTCATGATAATTTGACTAGATGTAATCACACATGGTGAAATACAGATCTATAAATTTAATTATCTCTATAGATGTTAATTAACACACCCTAAATCATTTTAAATATGCTAATCATGCTAATCAAGATGATTAATGATAAATCACTTACCTTGATAAAGCTTAAACACCTACTTAAAAGTCCTTCCCCCGTCTCCTTCCACAGTTCACGTAGTCAACCTCCAAGAAGAGCAAATGAAGGCCCTCTCATGACTATTTATAGGGGTTTTTCATTAATCAATCTTAGCCATTGATTTAAATCAATGGTGGAGATTAAATATTTATTAAATATTATTTAAATAAAAAATGACATTCAAAGGCTCACCAACCCACTCAGCCCTTTCTTTTGACTATCATGTATTTTTTTAAGCATAAGGCAATGAGTTTTGATTTAATAGAAGAATGGCGTTTAAACTAATAAGAAAAGGTTTAAAAAAACTTTTTTTATATAGTTGCCGCAAAGTGGCCGAGAGGGGGGGCGGTGCCCTGACGCAGACGGCGTCGGAGGACGGATTGACGACAGCTCCGGGAAGGCGAACAAGACGGGATAACTTGCAGTCTCGCACAGCTCGGCCTCACACCGGGCGGTCTCTCACCGGGCGACTCTCAAATCTCACAAGAGAAAGGAGAGAAGGGGGGAAACACAAAGGCAAAGCACCTTAGGTTTCAAGCTTCTTTCATTCCTATCATTCATCATACGAACAACACACCCTTGGCCTTCCTTATATAGGAAAAGCCATAACAACAATACCCTCCAGCTTTCTTAATTACATCTATACCCAAGCCGTAATGCCCCGGGTTTTTCGGTTCCTTCTTCTCGGGTCCCGGATCTACGTTTCTAGTATATCTGGCTCCGTTGTGTCTGAAATGATGTTTCGGACATCTTTCGTGTTCGGATCGGCGCGATCCGGAGTTGTTTCGAAGGCCCGGAAGAGCTCCGCGATTTTTCCGCGTGTGTTTTCCGATTCCAGGTGTGTGTTTCGGTAATTCCTTCGGAACCTCGTTGCCGGTGAACCGGGCCGTTCACCTTGGCGAGTGTGGTACCGTTGCGATCGGTGCGTTCCGAGGATCGCGAGGGTGTATTTTTCTATTTTTGGGGATTTTTCCGATTTTTCCGATTTTCCTATATAAACCCCCCACTCTCTCTCTTCCCCTCATTCTCTCTTCCTCACTCTCTCCCTTCTTACACTCTCTCTTCTCTCCCTCTCTTCTCCGGCGGCCAACGGAGGCGGATGTGGGCGAGGTGGCGAGGCCCGTGGGACGAGGGACGGCAAGGACGGGTCGAGGAACGAGGCGGTGGCGCGTGGCGAGCCGGTTCGCGGGCGTGGAGGCACCGTCAGGGTTTCGGAGGCGTTTCTTCGTGGATCGGCGTCCACGGTGCGCGAAATCTTCGGTGAAGGTAGGGAGATGGACCCCCAGCTCGTGCACTTCCTTCCCCGTGAGTTTTGTAGGCCGTGGTGAGCCGAGCGGGCTAATCAGGGCGATTTGGGGAAAAATACATATTTTTTGGGAGTGAGCCGGATCTCTCGTTTTACGGCGTTTTTGGCCGATCCAGGGATTTAGATGCATGCCTAGGGGCTTGGGGATGGATTCCCCTTCGTTTCCCCATCACCCGGGGGTGATCGGGGCGTGGATCAGATTTTTAGGCGTTTTCCCGCCGTTCTCGATTTTTCAAAATGGTCGCGGTCTACCAGTAACCGCGTTCATTGGTCGCGGTCTTAGGAGAACCGCATTTGCCCAAGAGCGTCGGCAAGCGTCGAGGACGTGCGATAGACCGTTTTCATCTAGTCGCGGTCGTGACCCGACCGTGACTATATGGTCACGGTCCTTGGGCGACCGCTACCATCGGATTTGCGCGTGGCTAGTTGCGGTCGTGAGGTGACCGTGACTGCGTAGTCGCGGTCCCCAGTTGATCGTGACTATGGTCGCGGTCCCCAGGTGACTGTGACTACGTTGCGGTTCCCGTTTGCGTTGTTTTGCACTCCGGTCGATGCGGTTGTGACCCAGTGGTTGACTTTAGGTCTTGTGAATGTCCTTGACACCCCGTGGAGTTCTGTGACCGTGTCTTTGGGTGTCCAGAGATTCTGTGTTACCTCGATTAGCGTGCCCGTAGGTGTGGTGGGTCCGGGTGACCTCACGTGTTCCGAGTTTTCGTGTTACGCTCGATCGAGTCACCGTGTATCGGTGCGTGTGTGGTGGGGTCTCCCCCGCATGTCGTGGGTTTCTTTGGAAGGCGATTCCCGTGTGGGCCATGTGTTTGGCCTTGGACTGCAAGTCCAGTTATCCGGCATGGGGCTAGAGGTTTCCCGCTTGGCCTGGGGTGGGAGATCGACATGGCGGCTTGTGTGTTGCCTTGGGAATCGTGCTTCTGTGTTTTCTGTGTGGCCCGTGTGGGTGGCTTTAGTCCCTTGCGTTCCCTTCCCGATGGAGTGGTCTTGGCAGCTCGTGAGTTGTCTCGGTACTCGTGCTACCATGGTTTTAGACCTAGAGATTAGGCTAGATTGACGGCCTTGTGCTGTTGCGTACAACGGTCTTGACCCTGAGTCTTGTGACTCAAGGACCGTTGGGTGTAATGTGTAACGACCCGAGAATCCGATTACCGGGAAGGCCCGATAACCCGAGACTCGCACCGCCGCCCACGAGCCGGGAGGGCTCGGAAGGGCTAAAAGGAGTGTGGAGGCACAAAGAAATAGGAAATGAAGCAGGACAAACCAACAATTGACAGAAATAAATAAACAACTACAGCTACAACAGAGTCCAGTCTAACAGAAAGTACAGTCTAAAGCAGTAAAACGTGCCACATGCCAAGTGAACACTCGGCCCGGCAAGCTGGCAACTGAGAACCTCCGCTCCGCACCCTCGAACCGCGAGGAAGAACCGCTACCCCTGAAAAGTAGGGAATGAGTCTCCAAAACAGAGACTCTGTAGGGATCCCGCGGAACCCCAACCAGAAACAACGGCGGTAGCAGAAAGGAGAGCTACAACTACAGCTACAACAGAGTCCAGTCCAACAGAAAGTACATTCTAAAGCAGTAAAACGTACCACATGCCAAGTGAACACTCGGCCCGACAAGCTAGCAACTGAGAACCTCCGCTCCATACCCTTGAACCGCGAGGAAGAACCGCTACCCCTGAAAAGCAGGGAATGAGTCTCCAAAACAGAGACTCAGTAGGGATCCCGCGGAACCCCAACCGGAAACAACGGCGGTAGCGGAAAGGAGAGCTACAACTATAGCAGGAACAGCAAACCAGTGGCCGGTCAAAAACTCGGCACTACAGCTACTCCTACTGCCAGAAGGCAGACCTCGATCACGCCGTCGAAGCTACCGAAACACGCTAGTACCACCTACCGAAGTAAAAACACACGGCAACCACGCCGTAGAGGCCTGTCCCTCGGACAGCCAACCTGGACATGCTGTCCAAGGTGCAACCCCGACCATCCGATCGCGGGTACCACACCACGAGACGCCACCTTTGTAAAGCCACTAGCACTAGTCTCACGGCGCAAGAACCGACACACGCGCCAAGGTGAAACAACCGAACTCACCAGTCAACACGACCGAAAACCCGAAGGTCAAAGACACAGAGACTGACAGTCTATTACTCCGTACTCGACAGGAGTACCACCCACTAGAAGCACAGCCGGTAGCGTCCCCTGACGTCTTACACCGCACCGCAGGTGAACCGCCTGACGTGGTAGGTCCTACCCGAGGCGCGAACACCGCACAAGTAACCACAAATAAGTGACTAGCTGGGGTCACGCCCGTCGACGTGCGTCCACTGTCCCCAACCACGTGTGCACACACAGATCACGCGTCCTAGGTCTGGCCCTCTGACTGGTTTTCCCCTGGCACTGGACTCTGATTTGACGAGGGGTCCGACGGTAACCAGTCTAAAATCATCCTCAGGGTAAGCCCGTACACCACTCCCTGGTGCGTCCAGCACACGCGTACTGATAGGCTACGACTAGTGTAGGGTCACAAAGGAGTAGACTCTCAAGTCAACGGAAAACAACGTCCGAATCCGACGACGTACGGGGACCACCCCACGTACCGGCCCCGTCGCACGGTGACCACAGTCGGAGAAGAAACGGGACTTACAGTCCACGGCCACGCACGCACCGTGCGCTAGAGTCGAGAAAACTCAAGTGGCGCTAAGACACTGGACTCTGGACAGTCCTCCAGACGCACTACACCTAACGGTCCTTGAGTCACAAGACTCGGGGTCAAGACCATTGTACGCAACAGCACAAGGTCGTCAATCTAGTCCAATCTCTAGGTCTAAAACCATGGTAGCACAAGTACCGAGACAACTCACGAGTCGCCCAGACCACTCCCTCAGGAAGGGAACGCAAGGGACCAAGGCCACCCACACGGGCCACACGGAAAACACAGAAGCATGATTCCCAGGGCAGCACACAAGCCACCACGACGATTTCCCATCTTGTAGCAAGCGGGAAACCTCCAGCCCCAGGCCGGATAACTGGACTCGCAGTCTAAGGCCAAACACATGGCCCACATGGGAATCGCCTTCCAAAGAAACTCACGACATGCCGGGGAGACCCCACCGCACACACACCGATACACGGTGACTCGATCATGCGTAACACGAAAGCCCGGAACACGTGGGGTCACCCGGACCCACCACACCTACGGACACACTAATCGAGGTAACACGGCCCCTCCCGACACCCCCAAAATACAGACACAGAACCCATGGGGTGTCCGGGATACTCACAAGGCCGGAGGTCGACCACTGGGTCACAACCGGGTCGACCGGAGACCAAAATAACATAATCGGAGCGCTAAAAGGTCACCTGGACCCTTAAGCTCGTGACACGCAAAACGAGGTAAGTGGGACAACCTCTGGACACCCAAAGACACGGTCACGGAACTCCACGGGGTGTCCGAGACACTCACGAGACCTAAAGTCAACCACTGGGTCACAACCGGGTTGACCGGAGGTCAAAACAGCGCAAACAGGAACCAGAACGTGGTAGTGGTCACCTGGTGACCGCGACCAGATAGTGGTCGACCGGGGACCGCGACCAGATGGTAGCGGTCGACTGGAGACCGCGACCATGCTGTCACGGTCACCTCACGATCGCAACTAGCCACGCGCAACCCCGCTGGTAGCGGTCGCCCGAGGACCGCGACCAGATAGTAGCGGTCATCCCATGACCGCGACTAGACCAAAGCGGTCTATCGCACGACCACGATGCTCGAAGGCCTCCTCGACCAAAACACAAAGGATGAACGCGGTTCTCCCAAGACCGCGACCAATGAACGTGGTTTCTGGTGGACCGCGACCATTTCGGAAAATCGAGAACGGCGGGAAAACCCAAAAATCCACGCCACGCCCCCAAACATCCACGGATGAGGGGGAAAACATAGGGGAAGCCCCCAAATAACCCCTAGCATGCATCTACGGCCTCGGATCGGCCAGAAATGCAATGAAACGGGAGATCGGCCCACAAGCCCTAAAACATGGATTTTGCCCAAATCACCCCGTTTGGCCCGCTCGGCTCACCGTAGCCTACGAAACTTGCGGGAAAGGACGTGCACGAGCTGGGGTCCATCACCCTACCTCCACCGAAGATTTCGTGCACCGTGGACGCCGATCCACGAAGAAAACGCCGTTGAAGCCTCGCCGCTCCACGAACTCACGGCCGAGCTTCACCGCGCCCTCGAGCCTCGATCCTTGACCCATCCTCGCCGTCCTCCTCGCCCGCATCGCCCCGCCTCACCCCCGCCTCGGTCCGTCGGCCGTCGGAGAGGAGAGAGTGAGAGGAGAGAGTGGGAGAAGAGAGAGAGGGTGAGAGTGAGAAATGAGAGGAAGAGAGAGGGTGGGGGGTATATATAGGAAAATCCGAAAAATCGAAAAAATCTCAAAAAATAGAAAATCACACCCTCGCGATCCTCGGAACGCACCGATCGCAACGGTACCACACTCGCCTAGGTGAACGGCCCGGTTCACCCGCAACGAGGTTCCGAAGGGAAAGCCGAAACCCACGCCGGGAATCGGAAAACATACGCGGAAAAAGCCGCGGAACGCCTCCGGGCCCTCCGAAACGACTCCGGATCGCGCCGATCCGAACACGAAAGATGTCCGAAACGAAATTTCAGACACAATAGAGTCAGACGCTCCGAGAAACCAGATCCGAGACCCATGAACGAGGATCTGAAAAACCCGAGGCATTACATAATGCGTCTAGAGGACTGTCTAGAGCTCAGTGGCTTAGTGCCACTTAAGTTTTCTTGACTCTCGCGCAGGGTGCGTGTGTGGCCGTGGACTGCGAGTCATGTTTCTTCCCTGACTGTGGTCACCGTACGACGGGGCCGGTACGTGGGATGGTCCCCGTACATCGTCGGATTCGGAGGTTGTTTTCCGTTGACTTGAGAGTCTACTCTCTCAGTGACCCTCCACTAGTCGTAGCCTACCAGTACGCGTGTGCTGGTCGCACCAGGGAGTGGTGTACGGGCTTACCCTTAGAGACGGTTTGTGGACCGGTTGCCGTCGGGCCCCACGTCTTACAGCCAGAGTCCGGCTGAGGGGAAAACCGGTCAGAGGGCCAGACCAGGGACGTGCGGTCTGTGTGTGCACACGTGGTTGGGGGCGGTTGGACCCACGTCGACAGGCGTGACCCCAGCTAGTCACTTGTTTGTGGTTACTTGTACGGTGTTCGTGCCTTTGGTAGGCGCTACCACGTCAGGCAGTTCACCTGCGGTGCGGTGTAAGACGTCAGGGGACGCTACCGACTGTGCTTCTAGTGGGAGGTACTCCTGTCGAGTTGGGAGTGACAGACTGTTAGTTTCCGTGACTTCAACCTTCGGGTTTTCGGTCGTGTCGACCGTTGAGTTTCGGTTGTTTTGCCGTGGCCCGGGTGTCGGTTTCTGCACCGTGAAACTAGTGCTAGTGGCTTTACAGAGGTTGCATCTTGTTGTGCGGTACCCGCGATCGGATGGTCGGGGTTGCACCTTGGACAGCGTGTCCAGGTCGACTGTGTCCGGGGGACAGGCCTCTACGGCATGGTTGCCATGTGTTTTTACTTCGGTAAGCGGTACTAGTGTAGTTCGCTAGCCTCGACTGTGAGTTCGGGGTATATTTTTGGTACAGTAGGAGTAGCTATAGTGCCGAGTTTCGACCGGCCACCGGGTTTACTGTTCCTGCTGTTGCGGTTGCTCTTGTAGCCTTCCTTTTCGCTACCACCGTTGTTTTCGGTTGGGGTTCCGCAGGATCCCTGTTGAGTCTCTGTTTTGGAGACTCATTCCCTGCTTTTCAGGTGTGGCGGTTCTTCCTCGAGGTTCGAGGGTGCGGAGCGGAGGTTGTCAGTTGACAGCTTGCCGGGCCGAGTGTTCACTTGGCATGTGGTACGCTTTACTGCTTTAGACTGTACTTTCCGTTGGACTGGACTCTATTATAGCTATAGTTGTTTATTTATTTCTGTTAATTGTTGAATTGTCATGTTTTATTTCCTATTTCTTTGTGTCTCCACACTCCTTTTAGCCCTTCCGAGCCCTCCCGGCTCGTGGGCGGCGGTGCGAGTCTCGGGTTATCGGGCCTTCCCGGTAATCGGATTCTCGGGTCGTTACACAAGTCTAATAAAACAAACCCACCAACCCACCTTTTGAGTTGTGGGTTTAATAAAAATAAAATACAACAACTTTTGACTATAACTAGCCTAATAAAATAAAAGTAAATATACATGTAGTAATACATGTATTTTACTCACATACACACACAAATACATAAATACGTAAATACGTACAAGTAAAATACTCAAGATGCCGAGTGTTCGAGTGAGTCTCCGAGCCACAAGCTCGGTGTCAGGGCAGTGCGGCGTCGGATCCTAATATGGGGCCCGGTAGTGGGCCCGGTGTCCCCTCCAAACCTCCCGGGGCGGCTGGAACTCGACTCCGTCGAGTAAGGGGGGGCACTACTGTGGTAGTGCTCCAGCAGATCTGCATCAAGACGCTGGAGATCTTTCCGGCTGATCCAAGAATCATCGGAAGGTGGACGGTCCCGCCAGCGGGTAAGGTAGCGTTGGTACACCTGGCTCCGTGTAGTAGTCACCTGCTCATCCAGTATCCTCTCAATTTGCTCGCGCGGTGCTCTCGAGACTGTGGGACGCACAGGGGTGGGCTCACTCATAATGGGAGGAGAAGGCTCGAAAGGGTCACTAGGAATTGCTATGGGTTCCTTGTAGGCCACTAGGTCTGCCACATTAAAGGTCGAGCTAATCCCATATTCGGGAGGCACGTCCACAACATAAGCGTTGGAGTCAATCTTCAGCAGGATTGGGAAGGGATCATCACTACGGGCTTGCAACTTTTTAACGGCTCCCGAGGGGAGTCGTTCGAGCCGGACCCGTACCATAACCAAGTCGCCTTTTTGAAATTCATAGTGACGCCTATGCGAATCAGCCAATTTTTTGTAAATTCATAGTGACGCCTATGCGAATCAGCCAATTTTTTGTAAATTCATAGTGACGCCTATGCGAATCAGCCAATTTTTTGTAAGTCTCATTACTGAGATTTATTTGCTTGCTATTTGACTCATGCAGACTTTTGACATGCTATGCAAACTCCTCAGCAGACTTGGATGTTCTAGACTCGAGGGGAAGGGGAATGAGATCCACAGGTTTCCTAAGTTTGTAGCCATGCACGACCTCAAATGGACTCATACTTATGGACCTATTGACAGAGCTGTTGTATGCAAATTCGGCTCTAGGCAAAAGAAGATCCCAAGTGTCGGATTGATCCCCTACGAGACACCTCAAGAGATTCCCTAAACTCCTATTGGCGACCTCTGTTTGCCCATCGATTTGTGGGTGATAGGTAGTGAAGAATTTGAGTTTGGTGGCAACTAGGTGTCAAAGTGTCTTCCAAAAATAACTAGTGAACCGGACATCTCGGTCAGACACTATGGTTTGGGGGAGACCATGCAGACGCACGACTTCGTCAAAGAACATGTGGGCTACTCTAGATGCATCAGATGCTTTGGAACATACAATGAAGTGGGTCATCTTAGAGAACCTATCAACTTCCACGAAGATGGAGTCATGTTTGTGAACAGTGTGTGGTAATCCAAGGATAAAATCCATACTCACATCAATCCATCATCTATCAGGGATGGGGAGAGGAGTGTAGAGACCAGTGTTCTGTTTGACCTGTTTGGCCATTGTGCATGTCCTACACTGGGCTACAATTTTGGGCACATCTTTCTTCAGGCCAGGCCAATAAAAGTGCTCCTCTACATAATGGCTTCTCCTTCCTGAGGGGGAAGCTCCATAGGCTGGGGGTCAGTGATGACTATGGCTCGGGTGGGACAGTTGGAGGCTACATGCCCTAGGTTATGGCACCTAAAGCCACGAACTCCCGAGACAGGGACTGGTTGGGAGGTGCTAGGGATGACTCTCTTTCCTTTGTCATCTCTCCTATCAGTTGGCGGAGTGTACTCCAGCCTGGGCACAGCAGCGGGTGCAGGTACGGGGTTCCTCGTGAAAGGAACGGTAGGGGCGATGGCCCGAAGTGAGGTAGCGATAGGGACATAGGAGGTGGATAGGCCAGGTCTCTCAGAATAGCGGACCATATGGTTTCGGGACTCGAGTTGGTGGTAGGTGAGGGCCCGAGGTGGGACCACCCTTTGAAACCGCTCGACATCCCGAGCAACATGATAGGCATGCTCGAGAGTGTTAACTTCCTGTAGGAACAACTCTCGCTGTATGCTCTCGTGTAGGCCAGCCCTAAACCGTGAGAGGGTAACAAAGGTATCCTCCATAACTCGACTCCGAAGGAAGAAGTCATCAAATTTAGCGATGTACTCGTCCACGGACTTTCCATCTTGGGTGAGTTTTTGCCATTGGTCTAAAAGACGCTAATGACATGAAGGTGGTAGATACTTCTCCCTTAGTTTCTCCCTCATTTCTTCCCACATGCTTATGGGCTCCTCTCGTCTCCTTGCTAGACGATTTTCAACGTTACACCAGTAGGCTTTGGCTTGACCTAGGAGTTTCATTTTGGCAAACCTCACCCCTGTAGCAGGGTCATACGGCGATGCTAGTCAAAATATTGATCCATCCCGATCTCCCAATCAAGGTATGTGGCGGGGTTTAGGTGATGGGAATCGACGCTGAGTACTAACTTTTTATTTGAGTCCTTTTATTTACTTTTATATCCTTGGGAAAGTATATGTGCAATTGTAAGGCTTTGTAAGCCAATGTGTCATTCCCTAGGATTGTGTGGGTTTCTATGTAATTTGCCAGTAGGTCCAGCAAGGGGCCCCCAGCCCTTTCCCATTGGTCCACCTAAGCTATGTGGGGCTGGTCAACTATCCTAGGTGGCCATCTAGAAGGTTTGAATGCCAATTGACCACATGGGAGACAAGTGGTGTAAAATGTCAAAGTTGGCCACCTACCTTATCTACCTAGTCAAAGGAGTGTCCCCTCCATATGTAATTTATTTATTTTTGATTTTTGATCACATGGGGGAAGAAAATGGCCTATTTCCCACGAAATTATCAGCCCCCCACCCCTTGCCATTTTCTATATAAGCCTATGTATAGTGTCATTAGAGATTAATGAAGGAAAAATTGACATTTTGCCCCAAGAGAGCTCTTGGAGGGTGCACCCATCTCCCCCTATCTCCTTACTGTTCTTCCCCTTCCTCCAGAAATATAGGGTAGGAGACCCTTTCTACCTCCCCCTCTCATCCTCTGAGTTCCCTTTCTGAAGCTGCCGCCGCCGCCGTCGCACCGCCGTCGCGCCGCCGCCACCGCCACCGCCACCGGAGTTCTGTCTCCATCAGGACGGAACCCCACCTCCAAGGTTCTATATTTTTATGCTGTTTTCTGATTGAGCTGAAATTTTGAGAGCTTGTTCCTCTCTTTGTTAGCTTTCCATCCATATATCTTATGCCTCATTCTGAGTTCGTTTGATATGTTTTCCACAATTTCTAGTCCACCCCTGTCAATCTGTCATTCTGCAGATCTACAGTACATAGTCATCTTGTTCTATTTTTGTCATCACCGTATCTATTTTTAGAAAATCTCAAAAAATTACTGAGTCTTCCCCACGTATATCCCCTTCCACCATCATTTTCTTAGAGTCTACAAATATCGTTTACCCCTCAGTTAAGGGTGTGTTTCAGGCAGATTGTTTGCTGCCCTGTGTGTCTGTCAGTCCGGGTTAGAAAAAAAAGTCAGCTTGCAGAGATTTTCATTTTCAATCCGTGTGGTGGATGAAGCTGAAAAAATATTATGTTGTAGATCTCTGAGTTCTCTTTCTATCGGTACCAGCCATGCCTCGATCGGCCTCCAGATCTGAGCGTAGTGATTTTCGCCGCCGCAGCCCGCAGATCTGTTCTGTGTGCAGGTCCGAAAATTCAGTTCGGGGGAAAATCAAAAGTAAATATCAAAATTCAACTTCGGGTGCCGCCCCTTCAGGGAGTCGATCCGGGACATCCCGCCATCATCCCAGCCAAGCGGCGCCTCCAGAAGACATCAGGAAGGTGACGTTCCTTTGGAACGGATTGCTTGCTGTCCACCGAGTCAGTCACCGAGTTGGTGCAGCACCGAGTTGCAATAGTGCCGAGTTGGACCAGCATGCCGAGTTCGTGCTGAGTTCACCTCCAGATTGCTGCCCGTCAACCCAGGGTCGGTCCTCCCGGGCCCCACTGTAGCCCTTTACCTCCCTGCGTGGAGTGGGAAATAGAATTACTGCTATAATTAAGTTTTTAACTGTTGTTAACCGGGAGTTGCCGTAACTGGCCGGGAACGTCTTCCCCACACCCGGAGCGTGGTGGTAAACTCGCTACCTCTCTCTTATCGCATTTTGCTCAATTCGTATACTTTTGAATGCCGCTGCGAGTGTAGGATTATTAGCCCGTTATCATTTCATCACCGCTGCGAGAGAGTGAGTTTGAGTGTTACCGTCCCGTGACTTGATCCGAGTCTACACGGAAAGCCGATACCCGTGACTAACGGCCGGTTTCTTAACCGTGCCCGGTCCCACGTTTCCCTCGCTAAGGGACAATTGCGAGCTCGTCTAGAGTCCAAGGATCTCATTCTTAATTCGAGTCGAGTCCGTGGTCCGTCCCGCATCAGTTTGGTATCAGAGCGAGTTTGAGTCTAGGGTGTCAAAAAAAGTGTCATTTACGTCTAGCCATTAGTCATTGTCTAAGTCGTGTTTAGGGTCATCATTGTTTTAAAATAAAAAAAAAGTGTCTTTTTGCATTTACATCCCTTTACTCGGTATATCAAAAGGTGTTGTTCGAGCGTTAGGCTACGCCTATCGGGAAGGCCGCACACTTGCGCGAGTGATCTTCGGATCGATTATCTCCGCCACGTACCGAGTCTTGGTGTCTTGTCCTTAGTGTGCATGCATCCCAACATTGCATAGTCGGTCTAGTGTCTTGTCCACATGGCTTTGCATATCCATTCCTAAGGATCCATTCCCATATTTTGGCAACTATGGCCAACCCATGTCGACCCGTCCAAGGCGATAGGTCTGTGTCTGAGTACATTCGGGCATATCATACGTATTGGTTGGAACATGGCTTGGGAGAGGAGAGCACCACGGCTGCATTTCAGTTCCGGAGAGGTTTACGCCTTCACTTCCAGTTGGAGTATCTTATCCGCGATGCATTCTCTCTGGCGCAGTCCTATAAGGTCGCTCTGGAGGTCGAGCCATTTGAGTCTCAATTTAATGACGACCTACAGCGAGCCGACGCTGTCCTGGCTGCCCTTCGGCAAACATATACCTCCCAACCGAGTCCCGAGCCGATCGGACTGCCTACCCCATTGCCTTCACCACCCGAGAGTGCTCCATTGTCACCCTCACCTTCCGATCTTATTTCGGAGCCCTCTCATTTAGAGCCACCAAAGCCCGAGCCACCCGTGTTTCTAACGGGTACACTTTACATAGCCGATCCACTACTTAGTTGGCTCAAGGATGGCTTGGTCTCGCCTCCTGTGGACACCAAAAATTGCACACCCATGATACCCCGCTCGGCCCAGTGTCAATGACGGCCCGAGCGAATAAACCCTGGGAGAACTGTCGCGAAGCCGCCTCCAGGAGTCACGACAGCAAAGAGGAACCGAGCACAAGAAGCCCCCCCACAATTTGTGAGCCTCGGAGAAAGCCAAATAGGTCATGACTCGTGTCCATAACGGGCTCAGAACGGGCTCAAAAACACGCCCAATTTGGCCTTCAACGGCACACCCAGGGTTGCCCAGCGGCACACCCCCTTTGGGGTTCAGCGGCACACCCCTTTGGGTGTTCAGCGGCACGCCCTCAGGGCTGTTCAGCGGCACGCCCTCAGGGCTGTTCAGCGGCACGCCCCTCAGGGCTCTTCAGCGGCACACCCCAGGGAGTGTTCAACGGCACACTCCCCTTGGGGGAGTCTCCAGCGGCACGCCCTTGAGGTGGCCTTCGGCGGCACGCCCCTTGGGCAGCCCCAGCGGCACGGCCGGTTCAAGCCCTAGCGGCACACCCCCTTGGGGTCCAGCGGCACACCCCTGGGGGCCTTCAGCGGTACACCCCCTGGGGTGGCTTCACCGGCACACCCCATTGGGTGTTCAGCGGCACACCCCCTTTGGGGCTTCAGCGGTACACCCCCAGGGGTTCTTCAGCGGCACGCCCATCAGGGACTCCAGCGGCACGGCTGTTTTGTGCTCCCAGCGGTACGCCCTTTTGGCTCCCCCACGGCACGCCTGTTCAGCCCGCCAACGGCACAGCGGTGAAGCTTTTCAACGGCAAGACGACGTGCAGCCCATGCCCTACGCTTCCTTGGCGCGCAGTGAGCCGTCTGAGGTGGCAACCGTCCATTGGGCCACGTGAGCTACCCCCTGACGACCCAGGACGGGGCAGGTCAAACGCCATCATCACATACCGTTTCCCGCCTCCGACGGCCGGGCTCGAAGGCGTCCCACTGCTGGGCGTATAAAAGACCCCGGCTTCGACAAAAAGAAGAGGAGGGTCAGAAGGAGAAAATTGAGAAGAGGAGACACACGGAAGAGAGGATCCCACGCAGCCGGAGGCACAGAGAGGAAGGGAAGAGAGAATAGAAGAAGAAGAGCTCCAGCGAGCCTCCTCCGACGACCACCGGGAAGAGAGCAAGAGTAAGGGAGAGGGAGAGAGCTCAATGTAATGGGGGAGAGGGTTAGGGACAGTGGCCAGGGTTTTTGGGCCCCAATGCTTTCTTCCCTTTCGTATTCCATTCCTCCTCCTGTTCTTTGTTTTGGGTTTCTCTTTTCCTTTGTCCATGGCCTCGTCTTGGGCATTTCCTCTGTAATGTGCATATAGGGCTTTGGCCTTTGGCTCCCCATAAATGAAAATCACCCTCTTTGGGTTTCTCTATGAGTTTTATTGGCTTGCGCTAGCTCTCACGGTCTTTTTATGGGGTTGTTCGTTCTCCCTCCGTCTCCCCATTTCTCCGGTGTTTTTGGGGTCTTCATGTCGAGGTGATTTCTCCTATGAGCTTTGGCCTCATGAATCCTTCAAGCCCCTACATGGCCTTCCGTTGTGCTCACTGGCCCAGGGGAGGGGGAGACCCTTGCCCCCTCTTCGAATATCCAGTAACCAAGTGGCCTACCCCTGGCCTTGAATCCTCTTTCTTTTCCCTGAATGGCTTCTAAGGCCCCCAGTTTGCTTACACACTCTGTTTGGCCCCTCCAGCGATGCACCTTTCCGGCACTTGGCCGACACACCCAGTGGCCTTCAGCGGCACACCCAGTTTTGGCCCTTAGCGGCACACCCCATGTGCCCTCAGCGGCACACCCCTTTCTGCCCTCAGCGGCACACACACCCAATTAGCCATTGGCCGGCACACTTGTAGCCTTTGGCTCTTGGCCGGTACACCCCCCTGTTCAGCCCTTAGCGGCACACACTTTTCAGCCCTCAGCGGCACACTCTCCAGCCCCCCCCCTTTTCAGCGGCACGCTCCTTGGCCAGCCCCAGTCCATGCCCCTTAGAGGCCTTCAGTCTGTCGTTTTCCTTCGTGTTTTCCGAGGCCCTATAAAGGTGTTGCTCCTTCGGGGGCCCACCTCCAGTTGTCGGGTTCCGCCACCCCACGTGGGCGCGTTCCCTGTATCTCCCTTACGCCCCGGGTCAAGGGGAGATGCTGCCGAATTTTTGTGAGAAACTAATAAACAATTAAAAGAGGCAAAAGGATGCAACAAACGAGCAGGATAATTAATGAAACCTTCCAACTCATCAAATCACTGCCGGCACCACGACGAGAACTGAACCGAACCAATTAACCACCCGGCAGCCCGAACGTCCGACCCGCAAGAAAAGAGACCGGACCGAACAAAGAGAACGAACAAAGGGAGGAATTTTGTATAAAACTACACGAAAGTTAAGATAAGAAGAAAAGAAAAGCCTTAAAACAAATAATCGAAAACTGATCAAACCCCCACCACCACGCCCCCATTGGCCTTCAGCGGCACGCCCAGATTGGCCTTCAGCGGCACGCTTCTATTGGCCCTCAGCGGCACGCCCCCATTGGCCTTCAGCAGCACGCCCAGATTGGCCTTCAGCGGCACGCTTCTATTGGCCCTCAGCGGCACGCTCCCATTGGCCTTCAGCGGCACACTTTCCTTGACCCTTTCAGCGGCACGCTCCCTCCCTTCGCCGGTACGCCCTCAGCCACCGCCTCAACGGGATCCAATGTATAGACTTTGGGCCAGCCAATGTACAGACTTCACGTTACAACGTACAGACTTTGGGCTTGGCAACGTACAGACTTCGAGCTGTGATCAAAGGGGCAACGTACAGACTTCATGTTGCAGCGTATAGACTTGGCCGATGTATAGACTTTGGGCCAGCCGACGTACAGACTTCACATTACAACGTACAGACTTTGGGCTTGGCAGTGTATAGACTTCGAGCTGCAGTCAAAGGGTCAATGTATAGACTTCACGTTCCAATGTATGGACTTTGGGCCAGCCAATGTATAGACTTCATGGCGGCCAGTGTACAGACTTCGGGCCAGTCGACGTATAGACTTCATATTGCAACGTGCAGACTTTGCTCCACTCTGCTCCAACGTACAGACTTTAGGCTTGGCAACGTATAGACTTCGAGCCTGGGGAACGTACAGACTTCATACCCACCCCCACGTTCTGATTGGCCCCTTAGCCGGCACACTTCTCTCACCTCTTAGCGGCACACTCGCCTAACTCCTTCAGCGTACACCCCTTTAAACCCTCAGCGGTACGCCCTTCAAACCCCCAGCGGTACACTCTTAATTGCCCCAGCGGCACGCCCCTTGAACCTTCAGCGGTACACTCCCTTGAGCCCCAGCGGTACGCTCCTTTGACCTTCAGCGGTACGCCCCCTTTTTGGCCTTCAGCGGCACGCCCTCTGGGCCTCTCAGCGGTACACTCTTACCTTCCCTTCGCCGGCACACTACATCTATGCACATATACAACCTGATAAGGGCATTAACAATAGCAAATAAATTAATAAAAATTACGCTAATTAAAGGACTCCGAATGCGCAATATTAATCACAATAAAAGAGGCGGGAGGGGTAATAAAAAGATAAATAATAAACAAATGACAATAATAAGAATGATCATGAATAAAAAGAAGAAAAATCACCCCGGACAAAGGCACGAACAAACAGTAAACATCGAATCAGAAATCCCAGAGGATATAACTAAGAAAACCCCAGATAAAAGACGCTAAGGCCTACACCGCAGCCTCCCCATCTCTCCCCGTGACCCGGGGCAAAAGGGAATAACGACGCCGCCCTTTCAGGTCGAGCCCGAGTCTCGGGAATTACCCCGATATGGCCAGGCTTTGATCTAACCTCGGGCCGACATCCTAATCGGACCGGATTTGTTTTCTCGTTCCGGACACCTTCCGAGTCCTCATTAAAATCGCCGCATGCTCGGCAGACATTTGAAGGGATCTACCTCAGTTTTTCTCATTGTGACGCTGCCACGGACCTGTGTCCGAATACGAAAAGGTCTACGAGTGGCCGACACGGCCGACAGTTTATGGCCTTAATACAACTTTCAGTGTGATCTATTCTTATCTCTCTCGCATAATTAGTATTACTCTTTTCGGCCGCGGGGCCTCTAATTTCGGCAATCAATCAAGGGTATTCCCTCGCGTGGGGGATGTAAATGACGTCGTGACCTTCATGGTGCGACGGGATTCGGTCCCGACACGAACCACACAATCGTCTGACGAAGTCAGATCGAGCGCACCTTGGGCTCTTCGGAGCCCGAATAAATTGTCACTTTGTGACTGGCACGCCCACGCACCCAATAAATGAATAACCAAACGAGAGAATAGCCAAGTGGAAAAAGTGCATCCACAACTCTGGCACGCCCGGTGGGACCTATCCACCCTTCATCTTTTTGCCGAAATAAGGGGCCCCGCGGCCCCCTTCTTGTAATATTAATTGTGCTACTTTCTTAAATGCAGAAAAAAAAAGAGAGAGACATCATGGAACCAACCATGGCAGTCGTCTGCGGCCCTCAGCCCGTCCAGAATCACGTTCGAGGCGGTTACCTGGCGGTGCCCCTCACCTTTGGGAGTTTTCCTCCCACCGTGGGCTTCCCCAACTTCTTGCGGGTGGCCTTCGCCGAGATCCTCGACGTGGAGACGCCTGAGGACGCCCAGATCAACGCTCCCGCCTCGGGGGCCATGGGAGCTGCTGCCAGCCGAGCTGTGGCCGAAGACAACAATAGCGTCCCCACGACGACGCTCAGCTGCAACGTGCACCACGTGCACCACACTACCGGCCCGCTCCACCAAGGGTCGACATCCCACCGGAGAAGGCTCCGGAGAAACAACACCGGCACCGGCTCAGGGCGTCGTATGTCCAACTCCGGAAAGTCAATGACTGTTGGAGCCCTCCGAGTCCGCCTAGACGGACAGAAGTCTCAACCGGCGCCGGACCGCGTCGTCTCGACCGTCCCAGTCCGCAACTCTTTCCAGGGACTGGAGAAGCTAAAAGAGAGGGCAGCGCCCGCGACCCCAGCTGTGGCACCGAAGAGGGCGCCGGCTCACAGGCCGGCTAAACTGAAGCGAGTCTGGGTACCTAAGGAGACCCAGCCCACTGCACCGGCCCAGGCAGGGCCCAGCACTTTCCGCCCCAGGAGGGCCCGACGCGATGACAGGGTCGAGGTAGTGACCCCCATTCTCCGACCGGCACCCGTCATCCCAGTGCCGTCCGAGAATGCTCACCGCCGTCGCCGAGGGCGCCGGCACAATACCACCCGCCCGGCTCTCACGGCCTACTCCCCTCCTGCCGCTGTCATCGACGCGCAACCCCGGGCCGCTCTCCCCGACCCGGAGTGGGAAGGGATTGAGCAGGCCATGAGGAACTACCTCCGAGGCCCGGGCAGCACCCCCGCCGGCCGCCAGAGACTACTGGGGGCAATGGCCTCCGCCTTCCAGGAAGAAAGGGGGGGACCTGCACCTAGCATGGAGTCGAGGACCCGCCCGGAGGAGCCGCGCCAGTCCCCTGTACGGGAGGAAGCGCCGCCCCGACGGTCGGTCTTCGACAGGCTGACATTCCCAGGAGGATCGTCCAGGAGGGCGTCAAGAAGAAATAAGAATAAGAAGTGGCAGACATTCACCTGCAATATGGCAGGAGTTCATGGTCGGTATGGGGCCTTACCCACCGACCCGGAAGAATTGGCCAGAATAGCCGTCAGGCCGGGACCCCTTACCAGAAGAAGGAGAGCGGCAGGCGGCGCGACACCCACAGGCGCCGAAGGGGCCCTACCTGAAGAGCCCCTTGCAGCCCTCACGGCCAATGTGGTCACCACCGGCGACACGAGTGGCGGACCCTCGACATCATCCGAGGACGCCCCGGCCGAAGAAACAGGGGGCATGCCTAGTCTTCCCACAGCTGACCCCACAATGCTGCTCATGATACAACGATTCCAGCAGGAAATCGAGTCACTCAAGAAGCAGCTAAGTGAGCGAGACGCACCGCCCCCGATGTCCTGGCAGACCGAGGTCATACCCGAAGTACCCAGGGACAGGGGGCAGTCTTCAGAGGCAGCTCTCCCAGCAACCCTCAATCCTCTCGGGGGCGCGCCCCCACAGCAGACACATTATACAGTAGTGGCCCCGCCACAGGCTCCGCTGTCACAGGGGCCCCCCATCGCCCCCCAGGCGACCTTGGTGATCACCCCGAGCGCGCAGCCCGCTCATTTCTACCCGAATCCGGTCGACCCGGTGGCAGTTAGCCGTCTGATGCTCGAACAGATGATAGATATGAGGTTGGCTGAGAGGGGCGATGGGGATCAGACGCCTTTCGACGTCTACCGGGTACCCTACCCGGCTCACTATGCTGCCAGGAAGTTGCCGGCTGGCGTCACCAAGCCGCCGAAATTTGAAAAGTTCAACGGGCAAGGGTCTCCCAGAGAGCACATTGCCTACTATGTGAACGTCATGGGAGACCTGGCTGCTGATGAGGCCTACCTCCTGAAGTTCTTCGGCTCAACACTTACCGGACTTGCCTTTGAATGGTACTCCGGCTTGTCACCCGGGTCGGTGGCCGATTGGCCCGACATGCAGAAGAAGTTCAAGGAAAGGTTCTACGTTGCCGAGAGAGAAGTTACCATGGCTGAACTCTACGCCACAAGGCAGAGGGCTGACGAATCGGCCCTCGACTACATTAAAAGGTGGAGAAACCTTAGCATGAGGTGCAAGCGCCCCCCACATCAGGAGGACGCAGTGCAGATCTGCAAGCAAAACTTAAAGAAAGAACTCCTAGAAAGGATGATCGGCACTGAGGTTAAGACATTCGACCGCCTGAACAATGTGGTAGCGGAGATCGAGGCATTCTTGGCCCGATACTCCTCCACTCCAGGCATGTCAAGCCAGAGAGCCAGGCAAGCGGAGAAGAAGCCGGCTCCCCCGGAGGTGCATGCACTAGACTTCCAGGCTTTTGAAAAGCAAAAGGAGAAAGCCAAGGGAGCGGCCAACACTCCGCCGCCCAGAACCACGGAGCGGCGAGAAGGCCCCTCGCTAAGGGAGAAGATGAGAAACAAGTTATATTCCTTCTCCCGGGACAAGTCCAAGCTCCTGTTTGAATGGGCAACCAGCTACAATAAGATCACACTGCCAGAGCCGAAAAGGCCTGGCGACTTGAAGAAGAAGGATGACCCGCGCTTCTGCATGTACCACCGGGTGCTCGGGCATACTATTGAAGACTGCTACGTCTTCAAGGACGTTATCGAGTCCTTGATCAAGGACGGGGAGCTGGACATGGGGGAGCATAAAGTAGACCCCCCGCAGCCACACGAGCTGCCCAGCATAGCCTCCTCCGTCAATATGATCTCACTATATCAGGAGTTGCCAGAAGAGTGGGCGGAAGCCTGTGCCCGCGCCACCTATGAGGCTTTTGTCCTGGCCCCGGCCCAAGATCAAGAGGGTTGGCAGACGGTGCCCGGAAGAAATAGAAAGGCACGCATCCCTCGGTCCGCCCCAGGGATTCATCCAAGGGACGCGACACCCTTGCCGGCACCACCACCGGCGAGCCCGGTTCGCCATGACACGGCCCCCAGGCTGGTCATGAGGCGGCCTACCCACAACAAGAAGAGCTCCGTCCCGCTGCGAATGCCCCAGAAAGCCAGCCCGGCGGTCGAGAAACTACAGGCTATTATTGACGGGCTTGAAGATTATGAACAGCCCAAAATCAGCCCGTGGAACTAAAAGAATATGTCCCCTGGGAGGAGTTCGAATCACTCGAGCTGGCTCCAGGAACAAAAGCCGAAACAGAAAAAGAGCCTCCCCTGTGGGGTGAGCTTCCTCAGGAGCAGCCATTGGCCACGGCAGGGAAGAAGAAGAAGAAGAGAAGACCCAGGGGCAACAAGAAGAAGGAGGTCATCCTCGCCTGCAACACCCTCTCGGCGCTGTTCGACACCGCTCTCTCCCTGGAAGAAAAAGAAGAAGACCACCCCATGAACCAGCAGAGGTGAGTCAAGCTGAAGCATCCACCTCCCAGCACGCCACCAGGTCAGGGAGGAAGTGGGGGCGCCCTCCCCAGGGCAGCCTCAACATCATGCTCAGGGGGGAACAACCATACCAGGCTCCCGAGCCCGAGGTCCGAGGCACCGAGATCCCTCCCCCATCAGGTCTCTACCCCGGAGGCACCAAGAGTCAAGGCGCCCCGTCATTCGCCGAGTTCCTGTCAGCTCGAGCAGGAAGGCGGGCGCACCCCCAGGGGTCCTCTGCGACCAGTAAAGTAAGCATCCCCCAAGCTCTACCAGCTGCAACTCCTGCCCGGCCAGAGGAAGAATTCAGCGGCACTCCAAACCTCGCCGAATTCATGCGAGCAGCAGAGGGGACCCAACAGGCCCCGCCCGCTCAACAGGCTACAACAGATCCCGCAAAGGAGGCGTCCCCTGATCAGACACCCCAGCCTCAGGAGGGGAGCAGGCGCGGCAAGCCCGAAGAAATGAAGTTGCTCAAGGTGCTGGCTGCCGAGCGGATAGGCAGACACCTCAAGAAGATCCCGACCCGGTTCACTGTGTGGGAGATGCTGTCTTTAGGTGAAGAAACACGGCAAGCCATCATCGCCGCACTCCAGACGCCAGCCCACCTTGAAGCCAGTTTGGCAGAAATAGCACCCGAAGTAGCTGTGGCTTTTACAGAAGAGGACATGCTCCTACCGACCTGCAGTCACAACAAACCCCTCTACATGAAGGGGCAATTGAATGGCCAGCCCATCAACAGGGTCCTGATCGACCCAGGGGCAGCAGTGAATATACTCCCTTATCGGGTGTACCAGAAACACTATTTCGACGTACACCTGGTTGAGGTTAAAAATGTCAAGATTGCTGGCTTTAACCAGAAATGTGAAGTGCCCATGGGGGTTGCAGAGTTCAATTTGACCTTTGATGACTTCACCACCAAGGTCCAGTTCCACGTCATCAACTCCAGCACTTCCTACAAGGCGTTGCTTGGCCGGCCTTGGCTACACCAGAATAGGGTGGTACCCTCCACTCTGCATCAATGCATCAAGTACCCCTGCGAGGGAAAGGAAGTTAGAATCTTCGCCGACCTCCACCCGTTCGAGGTGTTCGAGTGTCATTTGTCAGATGCTAATCTGTACTTGGAAAAGGCGAAGCAAGCTCCTCAAGCTGCCCGAGACAAGGGAAAGAAGAAAGCAGAGTTAGGTGGCTGGTTCCCTCCGCCACCCCCGGGTTATGTGGCTCCTCCACATGTACCGTTTATTGCACAAGAAGAACGGGTATTTAGGGCAGCCCCTCTCGCCATCTACCCCACATCGGGGGCACCCTGCCTCGAAGACCTGCTAGAAGATGTCAGGGTCCTGCCAGGGATCGTCAAGCCGATAGCGGAGATTGAATGCCAAGCAGCTCAACAACTGAGAACCTTCGAGGTGCCTAACCCTGAGGGGCCGCCCACTATCTTCTATGTGGCTGGGGAGAAGCCAGTCAGGGAAGATGATGATTGCCGGTTCCCTGACGAGCTGCATGACCCGCACGTCCCCATTACGGGACTTCCCCACATGACTGACCGAGCAACCAGAATGGTCAGAAGGCAGAAAATTCCTCCCTACCTGCCCTCCAGCCGGAAGGAAATGTTTGAAAGAATGTGGAACCCACCAAACCTGGATCGACGGTTGCTGAAAATCACCAAGCACCCCGGTCTGGGCTTTTCACTAGAGGAATATTACGAGACTGACGTCATATCAGTCTCGACATGGTCTGGCGACGACCCCGCAGAAGCTACGGAGTCGCGGGAAGCCTGTCAAGAGGCATATCCTGGGCCTCCGGTTCAGGAGGCACAAGATGAAGAGGTCTTCCTTTGGAAACCTCCCCGCCGCCGCTGCCTGGAGAAGACCCCCTCCTCCTCCGAAGTGTCGACCTCGAGAGGGCACACCAGCGAGGCACCTCCACCCCGGCCGGCCGGCGAAGCAAGGATCAGCAGCATGGGCCATGCTCCGAATTCCCCTCGATACGACCCCGTCATGTACGCCTTGTACCACAGGCAGCAACGGGAGATCGAGATGCTAAAAAGGCGGCTGGCTGAGTTAACCTCGCTAGACACCGACCTGATCCAGGGCTCCCTCCCCCCATGGGGCGGCCGGATGCCTCGGCCCCGAGGCACCAGTCTCAACACCCCTGCCTTGTCAAGGTGGGAAATGAGAGACATGGCAAGCCCGCTGACCGAGCGGCCAACCAGGTAAGGGCTGACACTCCAAGAGAAGCTGCAGAAGCCTTATTCCTTTCCGAGAGAGAAGACCCGGGGCATTTTTGACTGGGCCTGCCATTACGGCAAGGTGTCCCTCCCACGGTCCAAGAGGCCGCAAGACACTCGAAGAAGCGGGGACCCACTATTTTGCCCTTACCACCAGATACTGGGTCACGTCATTGAAGACTGCTACGCCTTCAAAGACATTATCCAAGACCTCATTGAAAGGGACGAGCTCAGGATGGGGGACTATGTGGTAGCCCCGCCACGCCCCCACGTGGCGGACAGCCCCAGAGCAGGAGCCTACACCGTGTCCATCCACTACCAGGCCCCTGAAGATGCGGCTACCCCGGCCCCCGTCCGAGCTGTCTACGATGAGTACACAGAAGACCCCGAGGTGGCCCCGTGCCTTTCTGCACCAGCGGACCTCACCGACCCGGCGGCTACGGCCCAGGAGGACTGCGGGGTGAATGCAGCCTCCATGCCCAGTCATGATGAGCAAGAAGACGAGGACGCCATCCTCGAGCCCGAAGACAATGAAGACCAAGACTTCGTCGATTTCGCCAGCCCCGCCGAAAATTGAAAATGGCGGCCAGGCCACAGTTGACGAATTGATCGAGATCAACCTCGGCACGGAAGGTGACCCAAGGCCGACCTTTCTAAGTGCTCTCGTACCCCCTCGTGAGAGAGATCAATACATAAAACTGCTGCAAGAGTTCCGGGATTGCTTTTCCTGGAACTACAAAGAAATGCCCGGACTCAGCCCCGAGGTGACTCAGTACATCTTGTCCATCGATCCCAAGGTGGAACCAGTGAAGCAACCTCCCCGGCGCATGAGGCCGGAGCTAACCAGCCAGATCTGCAAAGAGGTCGACAAGCTCATAAATGTCGGCTTCGTGGCGGAAAATCAATACACCACATGGCTGGCCAATATTGTACCAGTGAAAAAGAAGAATGGACAGATCAGGATTTGCGTGGACTTCCGCGACCTGAATAAAGCCTGCCCGAAAGATGACTTCCCGGTGCCTATCACCGAAGTGATGATTGACGCAACCACTGGCCACGAGGCCCTGTCCTTCATGGATGGGTCGTCCGGCTATAACCAAATCTGGATAGCCGACCACGACCGGGTCCATACAGCCTTCCGGTCACCCAAAGGGATATTTCACTACAAGAGGATGCCCTTTGGCCTCAAGAATGCCGGTGCCACATATCAGCGGGCGATGACCAAGATCTTCGACGAGCTGCTGTACGGCAAGGTCGAGTGCTACATTGATGATCTGGTCGTCAAGACCAAGAAAAGAGACGAGCACCTGAGTGACCTCAGGGTCGTCTTCCAAAGGCTCCGGCAGTACGGGCTGAAGATGAATCCCATGAAGTGCGCCTTTGGCATGTCCAGCGGGAAATTCCTCGACTTTATTGTCCGGCACAGAGGCATCGAGATCGACCCCCTGAAGATAAAGGCTATCCAGGAGTTGCCTCCTCCGAAGAGTCTGGGAGAGCTGAGGTCCCTGCAGGGGCGTTTAGCTTACATCCGCAGGTTCATCTCCAACCTGTCAGGGCTCTGCCAACCCTTCCACAGACTGATGATGAAGAACGCACCCTTCAGCTGGGGCCACGAATGCCAGCACGCGTTCGACCAGCTAAAGGAGTACCTGAAGACCCCGCCTGTCCTAGGGGCACCTGTCAAAGGCAGACTGCTGATTCTGTACATAGCGGCCACCGAATATTCACTGGGGGCAATGCTTGCCCAAAACAATGATGAGGGAAAAGAGCAGGCTCTCTATTATCTCAGTCAAAGGTTGGTGGGTGCAGAGGCTAAGTACACCCCGATTGAGAAGATCTGCCTTGCCTTGGTCTTCGCAGTCAAGAAAATGAGGCACTACATGCTGTCCCATGAAGTCAGCTTAATATCCAGGGCCGACCCCATTAAGCACATCCTCTTCCAGCCAGTCCCAAAGGGGCGCCTTGGCAAGTGGGCCGTGCTACTCATGGAGTTTGACATCACCTACGTGCCACAGAAGGCCGTCAAGGGACAAGCCGTCGCGGATTTCTTCGCAGCACACCCCGTGCCCGAAGACTCCCCTTTGGCCACCGAACTACCTGAAGACGAAACACTAGAGGTAGACCAAATACAACAAGCCATCTGGCAGCTTTACTTTGACGGGACTTCAAGAACAGAAGCGACCCCGTCCGGGCGCGCCAAGGTACGAGCCGGAGCAGGCATCGTCCTCAAATCCCCAGACAGAGAGGTCATGCATACTTCCTGTTGCATTAGCAAGCCCTGCACAAATAATGAGGCAGAATATGAGGCTCTGATCATCGGCCTCCAGGTGGCCCTCCAGTTGGAGATTAAAATGCTCCAAGTGTTCGGCGACTCGCTGCTAGTCGTCAAACAGGTCCAGGGACAGTTTGACGTCCGGAAACCTGAGCTGCTCCCTTATCACACTAAGGCGAAGCGGCTCATGGAGCGGTTCTACCTCCTCGAGATAGGCCATGTCGCCAGAGGGGAGAACGCACAAGCCGACGCATTGGCAAAATTGGCAAGCTCACTGGCAGTGCCTCCAGATGGATCTCTCCATATCCAAGTAATAAACCAGCGCCAGATGCCCAGCATGATAGAAGAAGAGCCAGAAGAAGAGGACCTAGAGGTCGCTACAGCAGAAGCCGTCAACCTACCTGACTGGAGAGACCCCCAGATGCAGTGGTTCAAGTACCAGCAACTACCTAGGCAAAGGGAAGAGAAAATCAAGCTAGTCAGAACCAAGGACTCTTATGAGCTCCGAAACGGAATATTATTCCGGACTGTGGCCGATGCCAAGCAGAAGCTACTCCTCCGATGCTTGTCTATTGAAGAAGCTTGGAGAGTTATGAAGGAGGTCCATGCCGGGACAGCTGGTGCACACCAGGCGGGGCCGAAAATGAAAATTGAAATCAAGAAACTTGGCTATTACTGGCCTGCAATGTTCAACGACTGCTGCGAGTACGCTAAGTCGTGTCAGAGATGCCAGGAGCATGCCACTATACCCAGGAGGCCTCCCGTGCAACTGCACCCAACCGCGCCCAGTTGGCCGTTTGCCCAATGGGGAACAGATGTTGTGGGCCCCTTACCCGCATCTTCCACAGGCTGCAACTACATTCTGGCGGCGACCGACTACTTCTCCCGCTGGGCAGAGGCTGTTGCCTTACGGGAGGTCACCGGAGAAATTGTGGTCAGGTTTGTCCGTCGCAACATTATATTCCGATTTGGCGTGCCCGGTCGGATTGTGTCAGACAACGGCAGCCACTTCCACAACCAGAAGGTTTACCGACTAGCAGAAAAATACAAAATTGACTGGAGGACATCGACTCCTTACAACCCACAGGCCAACGGGCTGGCCGAAGCTTTTAACAAAACACTATGCACCCTCCTGGCCAAGACTGTCAACTCTAACAAGAAAGACTGGGAAGAAAAGATGTACGAGGCACTATGGGCATACCGAACCGTATACAAGACTCCAACGGGCTGCTCGCCCTTCTCTCTCGTATACGGCTCGGAGGCGGTCGTCCCCGTCGAGCTGGAGGTACCCTCCCTCAGAGTCGCCATTCAGCATGGGCTCGTCCCTGAAGGGTAGACCAACGTCGAGCGAAGGCTCGATGAACTCTCCAGTCTGGAAGGAAAGCGGCTTCAAGCCCAACAGAATATCCAAGTCTACCAGGCCCGGATTGCACGCGCCTTTGACAAGCTCGTCAAGGAACGCGAATTCAAGAAGGGCGACCTCGTCATGGTCAAGAGAAGAGACCTCATGGCTGCCAACCCTAAGGGTAAGCTGAATGAGAACTAGCTCGGACCCTACGTAGTCCAAAAAGTCTACGAAGGTGGGGCCTATGTAATTGTCAACCATCGCGGAGAAGTTCAATTCCCGCCTCTTAATGGAAGGCACTTGAGGCTGTACCACGCTCCGGCGCCCCCATTCAGGTAATAATATTGCTCTTCGCCCCATTTTGGGGCGGATTTGCGTGATTAATGTCCGAACGATTTGGCCACCAGCCGGGTTTCCAAAAAAGGGAGAAAGGAATAGAAAGAGAAAGAAAGAAGAAGCAAAAAAATAGAAAGACAAAAAAGAAGAAGCAAAAAAAAGAAGAAGAAAAAAAGTAGAAAGAGAAAGAGAGAAGAAGCAAAAAAAAATGGAAAGAGAAAGAAGGAAGAAGCAAAAAGAGAAAAAAAGAGAGAGAAAAAAGAGAGAATAAAAAGAGAATAAAAAGAGAATAAAAAAAGGAAAGAAAAAAAAGAAAAAAAGAGAAGAAAAAAAAAAGAGAAGCCAGAAAGGGGGAACGCCCCCAATTTCCAGTCACCGCCCCGCATCAGCGGGGGTACCAAAAATTGATTTAAAAAGAAAGAAACAAACTCTTCTCTCCGTCCTTCCCGGGCGGTGAGTACCCCTTTGGCTCGGACCTCCCGTCCGGGTCATCGACTAAACAAACTCTTCTCTCCGTCCTTCCCGGGCGGTGAGTACCCCTTTGGCTCGAACCTCCCGTCCGGGTCATTGACTAAACAGACTCTTCTCTCCGTCCTTCCTGGGCGGTGAGTACCCCTTTGGCTCGGACCTCACGTCCGGGTCATTGACTAGACAAACTCTTCTCTCCGTCCTTCCCGGACGGTGAGTACCCCTTTGGCTCGGACCTCCCGTCCGGGTCATCGACTAAACAAACTCTTCTCTCCGTCCTTCCCGGGCGGTGAGTACCCCTTTGGCTCGGACCTCCCGTCCGGGTCATTGACTAAACAGACTCTTCTCTCCGTCCTTCCCGGGCGGTGAGTACCCCTTTGGCTCGGACCTCACGTCCGGGTCATTGACTAGACAAACTCTTCTCTCCGTCCTCCCCGGGCGGCGAGCACCCCTTTGGATCGGACCTCCCGTCTGAGTCACTGACTAAACAGACCTTTCTATCCGCCACCTCTGAACGGCGAAAGGGGTCTCTGGCCAAGCACCCCTCACTCGAGACCAGCACGCGCTTCCAATATTGCGGCAAAACCAGGGAGTTGCCCGCTCGGTATGGTGGAGTGGTCCCCTCGTCCTCCCCCTGGGAAGGCGAGCACTCTCCTGTACCCTGACATGGGTCCCTGCCTGGTCCTCTCAAAGTGAATCCCCGCAAAGACTCATACCCTGCCAATGGGTCTCTACAGAAAAAGGAGGAAAAGATACAAGAGCGAGGGAAGAGGAAGGAGAAAACAATATGCAAGGAAGAGAAAGAAGGGTAAGAAAGACAAATGCATACACAAAGAACGCATGAAATCATAAATGCTTTGCTCTATTCAAAAGAGGATTAAACTACATGTGCTGCGGGGCATACCCCTGTGTTACATTTTAAAAAAAAAAGGAGAGAAATTAAGGGATGCAACGCTTAGTCGATGTCCCTGAAGATGTCCTCGAGAGGGAGGATCCCGACGCAAGGGAAGTTGGCCCCTCAATCCCTCAAGACGGGCGAGCTCTGCTTCGACGGACACCATTTTAACGTCGGCGACGGCAAGAGCTTCCCTCTCCTCTGCCACCGCCCTTTCCGCCTCGGCGAGGCCAAGTTTAGCCGCAGCGAGATAGCCCTCCAGCTTCTCGATCCGGCTCTTGAAGGAACGAACGCTGCCTTCACCTTCCTCTAAGGCCTTTCCGTGGCGTTCTCTACTGTGGCGTCGGGCCTTTAGGGTCTGCAGATATTCGTCTGCCTGAGCATCAAGAGCGGCACGTTCGTCAGGAGCCTGGGTCTCCAGGAACTCGCAGCGCTTGACATACTTTAGCAGTAGCAGAACCCGCCGCGACCATTCTCCAGCGGGCAGCTGAGCACTTGCAACGCCCCGGTCAACTGCACCACTATAGTATGCACCTCCCTATATGACAGAGAAGGGTCTGTGAGGAGCATGGTCCGTAGAGTGATCAGCATTTGGCGTACTGGCGCTTCTGATGACATATGGCTGACGGAGGGCGCTACCGGAGGAGTGAATTCCACGGTGCTGTCCACCTCTGCCCATAGGTAGGTATCTGCCGCCACTAAAGATGAAGGAAGGGCGAGGGTCAAGTCGCCCGGCCGGCGTAGCTCGATGAGAGACTCTTGGCCAACCACTGCCTGGGGAACGGAAGAGACCATTGCCGAAGCCTCCGGTGCCCCCATCGTTTGGAGTTCCCCTGCCCCCTCTGCCTCCGTCTGGCCTGACCCTGCCACTGCTCCAAGGGGCAGGGGTGCAGGGGCCGTCACCTCGGCTAGAGGAGGAGCTTCGAGTAAGGCCAGGCCCGAAGTCGCCACCCATGAACTCCTCCCTCGCGGCTGAGATCCCTCCAGATGCGCACGGAGCCCCGCAAATATCTGCTGCAAGAGCGGGTCCTCCATCTGAGCCGGGAGTTTCGGGAAGTGCGGAAGCGGAACCACCAGCTGGGGTAAACGTCCCGCTTCCACTAGCGCAGCCAAGCTCTCTCTCTCCATGCCCAAGACTGGAGCCAGCCCCTCCACCGCTATCGGGCCAATGCTCGGTCTCCATTTGGCCATGGCCTTCCGGATATGGCCAGGCGCCTTCCCCGATATCGGTATCGCCTGACCATGGGAATGGGAATCAGCTATTCGCCATCTAAAATAAACCATGCAAAAAGGGAGACCGCGGAGCCCGCATACTCACCTCAGCCGCTGGGACGATGCTACCCTCAGGCGCGATCTCCCCCTCCTCCAGAGGCTCGCCCGCCGCTCTAGTAGTACCGGAGGGCTCCACGGGCATTTCCTCTCGAAGGGCGTCGAGTAAAAGAGCCAATTTGCCCATGCCGCCATCGACCCCCGTTGGGCGGTCGATCAGCGCAGCTGGGGCAGCCTCCTCTGCGGCCTCAAGTTCGGCCGGTTCTTGAAAATCCTAAAAAAAAGGGGGGGGGGGGGATAAGGTCGTCAGTCAATCACAAAAAAAAGGAAGGGAGAGCCGGCCCAAACAAGCTCACACTCACAGCGGTCTTCCCCACAAGGCTCGGGGAGCCAGCAAGTAAGGGGGGCCCGAAGACCGGCTCGGGCGGCTCCGATGCCCCGGACACGCCCTCGTCAGGAGCTGCTTCGTCGGAAGAGTAGTTGTAATCTACCTCTTCCCCAGACGGAGACTTGACCGCCGTCGGCTCGGCCTGGGCCGGCAGAGGAGCTTCCACCTCAGAGTCTCTGTCTAGCACATCCTCCCTCGGGCTAGGGGAGGCTTGCACTCCGATCTTCTTCCTCCTCACATATATCAGCGTCGTCGGGAGGTCGAGATCAGGCCACAATGACTTGGTGGCCGCCGCGGCAACGCCTGTCATGCAAAGGAAGATAAGCCATGTTGAATCTACTGGCCCCCAGGATAAAAAAAGGGGAGCTAACCGTATAGTCGAAAATATTTACCCCCTTCAATTCCTGCGACACGAGATGACCCACGGGCTTCCTCAACAGGCAAAGCCTTCTCGGGAGTCCCAGCCGTACCCTCGCCCGGGAGCAACACGGGCGTCGGTTCCTCCATGCCGCCCGTGAGATAGAAGCGCATCGTCGCCATGCGCGAATCCGAGGCCAACTTGGGAGGCCGGTCGACCGCAGACGACACGGGCGGCCGATGAATCTCACCAGCTTCGTGGCTCGGTTCGGTCCGCGTGGCTTCGAATTCTTCGAAAGACAAGACAGGGGCCACCGGCGAGGCTGCCGTCGGAGCCGGGGATGCCGCGGTCCGCCGCCGTTTTACCATCTCTTGCCCTGCCACCTTGGCAGCAGCCAGTGCCTTCTTAACGGGCGACTGTGCCCGGGGCCATCCCGTTGCCTGCGGCAAGGGAGCCGGAGCCGCCGACGGGGTTGCCTCTACTGGGACCGCAACTTCACCCATGCCAGGCGTGGGCACGGGCTCTCCCATAGAAGCTGAGAAAAAAGAAGTACCCAGGTGTCAAGGCTCCACTCCAAAATAAAAAGGGGGGGGGGGGGAGATTCAGAAGATACACTAAAGAGCAGGGACACGGACCGGCGGGTTGGCCTGGCTCGGGACGGGCAGCTTCGAATTCCTTGAAAGACGGGACTAGTGGTGCCGGAGGAACAGCCGTCGGAGCCTTAGCCGATTCTGTCTTCCTCCGCTTTGTGTCCCGCTGCTTAGCCGCCTTGGCGGCATCCACCGCCTTCTTCACAGGCGATTTAGCCCGGGGCCTCTTCGCAGCCTTGGGCAAGGGAGCCGTGGTCGGGGCCAGCGGTGCTGCTTCAAAATATGCAGGCTTCTTCACCAGTCGGAGGAGGTTCCGGTACGTGGCCATCTGCGTGCTGTCAGGATGGTCTGCAAAGAAAAGAGGGGAAAGAACGAACATGCATTTACGATTAATACCCAACTCACCACGAAGGCCGCAGTGCTAAGAGACAAAACCGAAAAGCAAGAAGAGACTGAATACCATGAGGGCCAGTGTACAGCCGCAGCGTGATCGGCCAGTAGCTCAGGGACGTCTCCTTGTCCCGACGCGCCGCCTCCCGGACTAGCCAGCAAACGTCTTCAATCGTTTGGCACCGGTCCGTAAGGTTGGCCAGATCCGCGTGCTTCTTTGAGGAGAGGTGACAGAAAAGGTTAAGGTGGTCCATGCCCCACCCGTCAGCATAATAATAAGGGACGTACAGGCGCTTGCCCGGGAGGGAGGCCGTCAGATCTTCGATCTTCATCCCATTCACCCGGAGAAGGACGTATAGCCACGTGGTATCCTTATAGTTCTCGGGCTGCCTCTCCTCCCGCCTCATAAACGTGCGATACGGGCAGGCCGAATCCCTCTCTGGACGCCAGCTCCTGGCAAGAGTCCCCTCTTCCTCTATGGGGAATGGATAATTGATGAGGTCCATGCGGTCGCTCCCCACTTGGCACAGATCCCTCAGCGTCTTCTGATAATGATCCTTGGCCACCGGGGGTAGCTCCACCTTCGGCGTCGGCCTCTTATCCCGGGCTTCCCGGCGAGCCACCAGATATGCTGCCACCTCCTTTTCCTGTCTATTCCTGAGCCGAAGAAGATGGTCTGGCTCAATGTCAAGAACCGGCACCGGCTGCCGACTAAGGAACTTCCTCTCGGCCCCATCCCAGCAATCGGTCTTGTGTAGCCGATAGAAGGCCGTCCGGCTATTCCACCACTTAATATAATCTTGGGTCACTCGGGGAACACGACCCGGGGGCAGTACTCTGAAGGAGGCGGGGTCCGCCCGGTGGAAGAAGTCCCACCAGCTCCTGGCGTGTTCAGCAACTGAGCTCCCCCGGACACTCCGCAAGGGCAGGCCGAACTGTGCGTGATAAGCAGGGATATGCTGGTCATACCCAAAATTGCGACCGAACCGGAAGGGGTGATACGGCTCCAGCAACACGTTCTCCCCTTTCCTGAACACCAGCACGCTCGGGCGAATCGACAGTGCCCAGTCCCTCAGCTCCGGCTCCAGTAGTGGGCGGATCACATTCTCCTGGCTAATAGGGTGGACGTACCTCTCCACCTGGTCGTCTTTGCACTCCCTCTTGTTGTTCATCAGAGGGCTCGAATGTGCCGCCAAAGTCCAGAAATGAATAGTCCCAACCGCATCTCGGGGAACCGTTGTCAACCGGCCCCGGATATCATACATCTGCATGGAGGTGGAGCCCGGTTCAGCACTGGCAAATTCCAACATCCTCGACATCAGCCCCCAGTCCTGGAGAACTCGCGGGGTAAATTCCGGGAACAGCGAACAGACCCACGCGTTGAAGAAGTGCAGTGGGCACACATACCGGGCCTACCGCGGGAACTGATGCGTGCTAATGTCCCCCAGGGCCTTGTAAATCAAGCAAAGGGTCGCCGGGCACAGCGACAGCCTGACACCCCATGCCATTTGACATGCCGGGTAGATGGCATCCGGCCGAATCACTGTCTCGTCGCCGTACGGCATGGCGAATGAGCATAGCCAGTACGTGAGATAGGCGGCGCAATGGGTCTGGGGATCCAAGCCCATCGGGTTAGACCCGCCTCGACGCCCTCTAGACGGGATCTTCACATCGAGCTTGGGCTTCGCACGCTTCTTGGGGGCGACAGCGGTACCGACACAGGGGAATTCCTCGTACCGCTTCGGCCCGTCATAGAAATACTCCAGCCACAAGGGCATGCGTACCCTCTTCCTGTCCCCACGAGCGGGCTGCTTTCCCTTATGCGAGCATCGGTACAACTCCCGATACGCCTTTATGAGGTACCGATATGAATACCCCAGAGAATAATAGCCGTCCCCGCTGGTCTCATCCTTGATCAAGTCGGGGAGGCATACTTCTTCATAAGGCTCCCCGTCAATGGGCAAGCCACTTAGCTGACCGAGACTCCACAAATCAAGTGAAGTCTCGCCCTCTGCCGTATAAAAGGTGTTGGTCTCCGCGTTGAATACCTCTATCATGTCGCAGCAGAGACCCTTGGAGATGGGGTAGCCGTACCGGGAAGCGTACACGCTATGATAAATGCCGACCCGAACCAGCAGCGGAGCATAGTTGAACAGCACGTGCTCCGTAAACTCCACCGCCCTCTCCCGGAAGCTATGTGCATCCTGAAGCTTCAGCTCCCCAAACCAGCCCAGTGACAACTCATGCTGGAATCTGACGGCCAAGCATTCCAAGATGAACGGCTCTTCTCTATAGCCCCACTTCAAGGGAGCCAAGAATAGGCCGAATCGAGGCGCCTCGTTGTGCACCTTCCCGGCAGACAGGTCCCATCGTGCCGGGGTAAACTGAGGCGCCCGCACCAGTTTGTCTTCGGTCGGCAGCACCCCCTCAATCCCCAGAACTGGTTTCCACTCCCGGACTTCTCCCACCAGATACATCAGAATACTCCGGGGGGACGCTGTACAATAAGCTGTCCCGGGCTTGCAGAATGGCCTGCTCAACCTTCTTCACGACCCGGAAGTCTCACCCTTCCCGCGAGCGAAAGTGCTTCAGAAATCGAACCAGGTGTCTGTCCTTCGGGAAGTCCTTCCTGTACTCCCCGGTGACCCGGTCAAATGTGAAGCCGCTGTCAACTCTGGCAAGCCTCTGGAAATCCATGGTCTCCCTGTCAGACTCAGATTGTAGCAACCCTGATAAATTTAAAAGGGATAAATAAATCAAAATAGATTAAAAGATTTAATAAATAAACGAAATAGCTTGGAATAAAAATAATTAAACCCTGATGGAAATAACGCCTCAGATAAAGGCGCTACTTTACAAGAAAACGCCCTAACATAAGGCGTGTTTTGAAGAAAGGACGCCCACACGTTAAGACGTCAAATTTCAAACGACCAAAATAAATAAAAAGGGCAAGTTAGCGTAACGTCTCTTGCGTGGACGCGTTTCAACAAGTAACGACGCTTGACAAGGCGTCAATTTAAATTCGACGCCCTTACTTAGGTCGCTAATTCAGTTCGAGTTTCGTTCGACCCCGGAGTCTATCCAGGGTAAGTTGATAACTATGAGAAAGAGTTCGAATGTAGTAATAACTCTATCATGGAAGTATTACTTCAAATCGAACACTAACCTTATTAGGATTTTCAATATCTTATAAATAACCTTCTGCTTGAACCGAGAACGCTATTTGGCGTTCGGAGTTTTCAAAGGTATGCGAAGAACAGCAGGTTCTTCTTCTTCCTTCTTCCTTATATTGTGTTCGATCAACGCATGAAGAACTAATGATTCTTCATACTCTTCTCTGATTACAGGTTGAAAGCTGCTGTCTTCCGAAGAACAAGTAAGTTCTTTCCCCTTGCTTTCGGTTACGTATAAGAAGATTTTAATATCTTCTTCTTCGTTCTTCTGTCTCTACAGGTTGTCTGTAGAAGTGAACCCGGTTGATTGAAGAAGTGAGGGTTCTTCATCTACATCCTCTTAATTACCCTTGCTGCTGCTATTTGGATCGAAAGCTTCAAAAAGACTCTGTTTATAAAACAGAGTATCGTTTTTCCCAGAACCTACATCTGTTCATCCGCCAGTTAATCATCAAAAAGGTAGGTTTTCTCAAGCACTGTAGCCTAAATCACCATAACAACTATATTAAACCATATATATTAGTTCATGCATATAGTTTTCATGAGTTTTAAAAGTTCTATTGTTGGAAAGAAACGCCCTTTCCAAGGGCGCTAATTTTATACGCGACCCAGACTAGGGCGCTATTTAAATAAACGACCCTGACAAGGTCGTCAATTCAAAAGATTTGACGCCCTGTACACAGACGTCAATTTAATTACCTGATAATTACCCATGTTAATTAGTCCAATATTCACTTAAACATGATTCTAAATCAGTGCATCCTGATATTATCCTGTCATGACCATATCTCGTTTTCTGGAAATTTCAATACTTGAAAAAAATTGTAAATTCTTGAAATACACGACCCTGTATAGGTCGTCTCTCACTTGACTAACGCCCCTGTTCAGGGCGTGAATGGAAAAATAACGCCTCTGTCCAGGGCGTGTTTCTGATAAATTACTGAAAATATATATTCTGCAAAAATAGAGGTAAAGAATGAACGACCATTGCATACGTCGTCAAATTTTAATTAAATGCCCCTTACCAGGGCGCGTTTTTGGTAAAATACAGAAATATTGAAAATTTGCAAAAATTTAAAATAGATAAACGCCCTTACTGAAGGCGTTAATTACTTGAGTAGTGACTTTACTTAAGTCGTTATTTTCCTGTAAAAATGTTTTTTCCCTGTTTCTGATAACCGATGGTTTCAATATATATATATATATGTATATCGGCACTATATCTCCACTCCGTGAGTATAGTCCCACGTTTCATGATGTTTTATCAATCACCCTCAATTCTCATTGACATACAAGCTCTCCATTGGACATTCTGTTCCTTTGGACTAGCGAGTTAGTCATAGAGACCTCCGTAAGACTCCTCGTACCTTGGATTCCCTCAAGGTCGACTGAGCTGGTTGTACCCTAAAAACCCATTACACTATTGAATGCCATGTCACTCTAAAGAAACATGGTATACCGGCCCTTATGATATGCAAAGAGTATATCATGAGAATTTTTAATGGGATGATGATATCATGCCATTTGTTGATGTTCTTGTGGACCTTAATTCTATAATAAGAATGAGGGTATCTTGCCTTTGATATACTGTTCATGTGAACCTCAATTCTATATAAAGAATGTCCATACTTGTTTGTCATGGTACCCGAGTTAAGGGAACCTAATTCCACCTAGTTTCATCGTTCATCGTGATTGTACTGTTGTTATCGCCTATCTATGTCCAATGTCGTATTTTTGGACTCCATTCTCTCAAAGTTATCCTACGTGTCTACAAGCTTAAATTGTTGAAATTTCATATTGGCTATATATATATATATATATATACAAGAGTGGATGTCAAATATACATGATAAATGCCTGCGCATATAGGGCCCGATCTGGTCCTGGGAGGAGCACCCGAAAGTACTTGTGCCCATGGGAGTTGAATGATAAGGTATTTGGCATTATACCGAGTGCATGACTAGCTTGATTGGACATTCCACACAAATCTTGTACTTGACTCGTACTTGACTTGACATGAATTGCATGACCCGAGAAAGGGTAATTACTTACTTGCTTGATACATGATAGCCAAAGTTCTTGACATGACTTGCTAAAAGAGTACTTGCTTGAATATCTTGTCATCTTTTCTTGAAAGCTCGTGACTAGTTCATCTTGCCGTCTTATTGATAAATTCTCTCTCTATCTTGTCATTTTATGCGAGCATGCATAGCTATAGTACATTCATGAAAATGTAATTATTTAAACCCCTTGCTAGCGCTTGAGATATAATTTCCTACTGAGCGTTCGCTCACTCCGTGTGTTCCCTACTTTTCAGGTAATTCCGACGACGAGGGAAGTCAATCGGATGGGAATGGTCAAGAGTGAAAGTGATAGAACTTCTCCAAAGTGTCATCTAGTCTTTTTCCTATTTTCTTGAGTCAAGTATGTACTTTTCCTTTTTTTGAATAGAGTATTGGATTTGTAATAGTCTATCCATTATGAAATAAAGGATTGGGTTATCTTTCTATTTTGCGCATCTCTGTTTTGGTGTCGAATACACTACTACTCTGATTGACATGATTGATATAAACTCATCGCGCATATCCGAGTATCTTCCGGCCTGGGGGCGTGACACAGATGACTCTGCCAAAGTGGCTATTTCTGCATGCTCCCGATCCAAGTCCTCTACATTTAGCCAGGTAACTGTTGGCACCGGACCCCGTGGGATAAGGTCAGCACCGATAGCAGCAGCAGGAGCAGAAGAACCACTTGGGGCAGCCATTTATCTGCAAAGATACATAAATGGAAGATCAGAATAAGCCACATGCACAAGGAAATGAAAGACTGTAAAGGTGGGGGGGCTTTGCTACAAGTCAGATGAACAAATATTGCCAATTTCTGACGAAATTTCGGCAGAGTTTCCCCTAGGCCAGAGGCGTAAGGGAAAACACGGGTGCGCGTCCACAAGGAGTGACGGCCCCAACAAAGCATGGTGGGCCCTGAGAGGCAACACCAGAAGTCCGCCGGTCGAAGGGGTCCTCTTCCTTAGCTAAAAATCCCCCTTGGCCCCTTGGCCCCTTGGCTGGTACAACTCTCCCCAAAAGGCCCTCGCCGGCATAGCCCCTTGGTGCTTCCCCGGCACGCTCAGCTTCTGCTCACCGGCACACACGGCGGGTGCCTTCCCCGGCACACACGCCCAAGCCTTCATCGGCACACTGCAAGCTGCCTTCCCCGGCACGCCCCACAACTGCCTTCCCCGGCACGCTGCCAGGTGCCCCTTCTCCGGCACGCTGGGCGACACCTTCCCCGGCACGCTCCGCGGGTGCTTCCCCGGCACGCTTCCCCGTGCCCTCACCGGCACAGCCGTCTGCCACCTCCCACGGCACGCCCCTGGCTGCTTCCCCGGCACGCCCCTGGAGCGGCCCTTCGCCGGCACGTTCCCCTCGGTGCTTCCCCGGCACGCTTGGTCCCTGCTTCACCGACACGGCCTAAGGCCTCTTCCCCGGCACACTTGGTGCCTGCTTCCTCGACACGGCCTAAGGCCTCTTCCCCGACACGCTCGCGACCCCCGCTTCGCCGACACACTCCCCGGTGCCTTCCCCGGCACGCCTCCACCCGCTCCCCGGCACGCCCATTCGGGCCCTCGCCGGTATGCCCATAGGGACATCTTCCCCGGTGCGCGCTAAGGCGCTCTCCCCGGCACCCTTAACACCTCCTCGCCGGCACAACCGGCACCCGATGGACTTCCTCCCACCGCGACGCCAGAGGAGAGGGGGGAAGAGTCCGGCAAGAAGAAGAAGAAGGATACGGAGCCCAGGGCTCCGCCGTGCCCCGACGACGAAGAGAAGATACAGAGAAAGAGGGGGGAAAAGAAGAAGGAAGAGGGAAGGAGAAAAGCGAGAGGGAGGAGGAGGGCCTCCCGCGGTGTTCCCCTCACCACGGCGACGACGACGGAGGCGGGGGGGACGCTCGGCGCCGGAGAAGAAAGAGAAGGGGAGGACGGGGGGGGCGTCCGCTCGGTCGCCAAGGAGAGAGGAGGAGGGAAGAAATATAGGGGGGGATTCGAACGTGGTGACCGTTCGAAGCACCCCCGCCCCCCTATTTATAGGGGAATAAAAAAGGGGGGAAATAAAGAAAAAAAAGAGAGGGAGAAAATAAAAGAAAAAAAAGGGGAGGGAGAAAGAATAAAAAGGGAAAAGAAGAAAAAGGGAGAGAAAGGGAAGTACAAAAAAACGAGAAGGAAATGGGGGGGGACGAAGTAAAAAAGGGGGGAAGGAGATGAAGAAAGGAGATGAAAGGAGAAAATAGAAAGGGGGAGAAGAGAAACAAAATATATATGAAGTATTAAACAGATACATATATATATACGTCTATATACCTACGTATGCATCTCCTCGCATATGCAGAGGTGGGGGTCAGTAAACGTACAATGATAGGTATTTTCCCGGGAACATCCCCTCCCCACAATCCTATACGGAAGAGCGTCCGCACGGGCGAAAACAACTCTACCCCTGCAACGTTACTCCGGCAAGGGCACCACTGCCCTGCCAAGACCCTCCCAGGGACGAAGCCCCGTGCCTCAACCACCTCCCGTCATACAGAAGTACGGTCACGGGCCTTACGCTCGGGTCGGTAAAACCTCTATCTTTGCGTTGGCATTAGCCCCTTGCCAACGAATAAGTCCCTTTCTGGCGCAAGGCCCCGTGCCCTAGCCACCCACTCCGCACAATATTGCCATTACGGACCCTACGTCTGAATCGGCATAAATTCTCCCGTTGCGCTGGCATTCTATTCTTGCCAACGAATGAACCCTATCTTCCGGCGTAAGGCTTCGTGCCCTAGCCTACACACGCATATCACTCACTCATCAAAAAAAAGGAGAAAAAATAAAATGGGTTTAAAAATAGAGATACCCCGCCGGACTTGTCCCTACACGGGGACAAGGGTAAAAATGGCAACAACCCGGCTGTGGCGAAAACTCGAAAGGGCGCTACGGACAAAATCGGGTACCCCGCCACGTGAAAACCCGAGAGGGCGCGTGGGCAAAAGCAAGAGGGGGCTGGTACCGGCGAAAACCCGAAAGGGCGCTTGTATTGGTAATGTGGTACAAAAAAAAGGAGAAAGAATAGACAAGAAGAGATCAACAAACCAGGTCAGCTCCCGACATCCTGTCGGCACTGACGAAGAGACAAAGAGACCGAGAGACCAGGTCAGTTCCCGGCATCCTGTCGGCACTGACGAAAAGACTAAGAGACAACAAACCAGGTCAGCTCCCGACATCCTGTCGGCACTGACGAAGAGACAAAGAGACCAAGAGGCCAAGTCAGTTCCCGGCATCCCGTCGGCACTGACGAAGAAACAAAGAGACCAAGAGACCAGGTCAGTTCCCGACACCCCGTCGGCATTGACGAAGAGACTAAAAGACAACAAGAGACAACAAACTGCTTCAGTCCCCGACACCTCGTCGGCACTGATGAAGAGGCAAAGAGACAACAAACTGCTTCAGTTTCCGACACCTCGTCGGCACTGATGAAGAGAATAAGAGACCAATATGCTGCTTCAGTTCCCGACATCCCGTCGGCACTGATGAAGAAATCAATAAATCTGGTCAGCTTCCGACACCCTGTCGGCACTGACGAAAAGACTAAGAGACAATAAACCAGGCCAGTTCCCGACACCCTGTCGGTACTGGCGAAGAGATAAAGAGACTAAGAAATAATAAACCAGGCCAGCTCCCGACATCCTGTCAGAACTGGCGAAGAGACCAAGAGACCAACAAAGCAGGTCAGTTCCCGGCATCCTGTCGGCACTGGCGAAGAGACCAAGAGACCAACAAAGCAGGTCAGTTCCCGGCATCCTGTCGGCACTGGCGAAGGGACAAAGAGACAACAAAGCATGCCAGTTCCTGGCATCCTATCGGCACTGGCGAAGAGACAAAGAGACAACAAAGCATGCCAGTTCCCGGCATCCTGTCGGCACTGGCAAAGAGACCAAGAGATCGACAAACCAGGTCAGTTCCCGGCATCCTGTCGGCACTGACAAAGAGACAAAGAGGCAACCAACCAGGTCAGCTCCCGGCACCCCGTCGGCACTGATGAAGAGACGAAGAGACCAACAGGCTGCTTCAGTTCCCGACACCACCTCGGCACTGATGAAGAGACCAACATACTGCTTCAGTTCCCGACACCACGTCGGCATTGATGAAGAGACCAACATGCTGCTTCAGTTCCCGACACCACCTCGGCACTGATGAAGAGACCAACATACTGCTTCAGTTCCCGACACCACGTCGGCATTGATGAAGAGACCAACATACTACTTCAGTTCCCGACGCCCCGTCGGCACTAACAAAGAGACCAACAAACAACCAACCAGGTCGGCCCTCTACACCCCGTCGGCACCGACGAAGAGAAAAGGGACAAGTATACCCACGGGCACCGCCCGGCTCATCCTTCGCCCGCGCTACCCTTGGGTGGGGGGCATTTGTGGACACCAAAAATTGCACACCCATGATACCCCGCTCGGCCCAGTGTCAATGACGGCCCGAGCGAATAAACCCCGGGAGAACTGTCGCGAAGCCGCCTCCAGGAGTCACGACAGCAAAGAGGAACCGAGCACAAGAAGCCCCCCCACAATCTGTGAGCCTCGGAGAAAGCCAAATAGGTCATGACTCGTGTCCATAACGGGCTCAGAACGGGCTCAAAAACACGCCCAATTTGGCCTTCAACGGCACACCCAGGGTTGCCCAGCGGCACACCCCCTTTGGGGTTTAGCGGCACACCCCAGGGAGTGTTCAACGGCACACTCCCCTTGCGGGAGTCTCCAGCGGCACGCCCTTGAGGTGGCCTACGGCGGCACGCCCCTTGGGCAGCCCCAGCGGCACGGCCGGTTCAAGCCCTAGCGGCACACCCCCTTGGGGTCCAGCGGCACACCCCTGGGGGCCTTCAGCGGTACACCCCCTGGGGGTGGCTTCACCGGCACACCCCTTTGGGTGTTCAGCGGCACACCCCCTTTGGGGCTTCAGCGGTACACCCCCAGGGGTTCTTCAGCGGCACGCCCATCAGGGACTCCAGCGGCACGGCTATTTTGTGCTCCCAGTGGTACGCCCTTTTGGCTCCCCCACGGCACGCCTGTTCAGCCCGCCAACGGCACAGCGGTGAAGCTTTTCAACGGCAAGACGACGTGCAGCCCATGCCCTACGCTTCCTTGGCGCGCAGTGAGCCGTCTGAGGTGGCAACCGTCCATTGGGCCACGTGAGCTACCCCCTGACGACCCAGGACGGGGCAGGTCAAACGCCATCATCACATACCGTTTCCCGCCTCCGACGGCCGGGCTCGAAGGCGTCCCGCTGCTGGGCGTATAAAAGACCCCGGCTTCGACAAAAAAGGAGAGCGAGAGGTCAGAAGGGGAAAATTGAGAAGAGGAGACACACGGAAGAGAGGATCCCACGCAGCCGGAGGCACAGAGAGGAAGGGAAGAGAGAATAGAAGAAGAAGAGCTCCAGCGAGCCTCCTCCGACGACCACCGGGAAGAGAGCAAGAGTAAGGGAGAGGGAGAGAGCTCAATGTAATGGGGGAGAGGGTTAGGGACAGTGGCCAGGGTTTTTGGGCCCCAATGCTTTCTTCCCTTTCGTATTCCATTCCTCCTCCTGTTCTTTGTTTTGGGTTTCTCTTTTCCTTTGTCCATGGCCTCGTCTTGGGCATTTCCTCTGTAATATGCATATAGGGCTTTGGCCTTTGGCTCCCCATAAATGAAAATCACCCTCTTTGGGTTTCTCTATGAGTTTTATTGGCTTGCGCTAGCTCTCACGGTCTTTTTATGGGGTTGTTCGTTCTCCCTCCGTCTCCCCATTTCTCCGGTGTTTTTGGGGTCTTCATGTCGAGGTGATTTCTCCTATGAGCTTTGGCCTCATGAATCCTTCAAGCCCCTACATGGCCTTCCGTTGTGCTCACTGGCCCAGGGAGGGGGAGACCCTTGCCCCCTCTTCGAATATCCAGTAACCAAGTGGCCTACCCCTGGCCTTGAATCCTCTTTCTTTTCCCTGAATGGCTTCTAAGGCCCCCAGTTTGCTTACACACTCTGTTTGGCCCCTCCAGCGATGCACCTTTCCGGCACTTGGCCGACACACCCAGTGGCCTTCAGCGGCACACCCAGTTTGGCCCTTACCGGCACACCCCATGTGCCCTCAGCGGCACACCCCTTTCTGCCCTCAGCGGCACACACACCCAATTAGCCATTGGCCGGCACACTTGTAGCCTTTGGCTCTTGGCCGGTACACCCCCCTGTTCAGCCCTTAGCGGCACACACTTTTCAGCCCTCAGCGGCACACTCTCCAGCCCCCCCCTTTCAGCGGCACGCTCCTTGGCCAGCCCCAGTCCATGCCCCTTAGAGGCCTTGAGTCTGTCGTTTTCCTTCGTGTTTTTCGAGGCTCTATAAAGGTGTTGCTCCTTCGGGGGCCCACCTCCAGTTGTCGGGTTCCGCCACCCCACGTGGGCGCGTTCCCTGTATCTCCCTTACGCCCCGGGTCAAGGGGAGATGTTGCCGAATTTTTTGTGAGAAACTAATAAACAATTAAAAGAGGCAAAAGGAGGCAACAAACGAGCAGGATAATTAATGAAACCTTCCAACTCATCAAATCACTGCCGGCACCATGACGAGAACTGAACCGAACCAATTAACCACCCGGCAGCCCGAACGTCCGACTCGCAAGAAAAGAGACCGAACCGAACAAAGAGAACGAACAAAAGGAGGAATTTTGTATAAAACTACACGAAAGTTAAGATAAGAAGAAAAGAAAAGCCTTAAAACAAATAATCGAAAACTGATCAAACCTCCACCACCACGCCCCGTTGGCCTTCAGCGGCACGCCCCCCCATTGGCCTTCAGCGGCACGCCCAGATTGGCCTTCAGTGGCACGCCCCCCATTGGCCTTCAGCGGCACGCCCAGATTGGCCTTCAGCGGCACGCTTCTATTGGTCCTCAGCGGCACGCTCCCATTGGCCTTTAGCGGCACACTTTCCTTGACCCTTTCAGTGGCACGCTCCCTCCCTTCGCCGGTACACCCTCAGCCACCGCCTCAACGGGATCCAATGTATAGACTTTGGGCCAGCCAATGTATAGACTTCACGTTACAACGTACAGACTTTGGGCTTGACAACGTACAGACTTCGAGCTGTGATCAAAGGGGCAACATACAGACTTCAGGTTGCAGCGTATATACTTGGCCGATGTACAGACTTTGGGCCAGCCAACGTATGGACTTCACGTTGCAGCGTATAGACTCGGGGTTGGCCGATGTATAGACTTGGCCAATGTATAGACTTTGGGCCAGCCAACGTACAGACTTCATGTTGCAGCGTATAGACTTGGCCGATGTATAGACTTTGGGCCAGCCAACGTACAGACTTCATGTTGCAGCGTATAGACTTGGCCGATGTATAGACTTTGGGCCAGCCGACGTACAGACTTCACGTTACAACGTACAGACTTTGGGCTTGGCAGCGTATAGACTTCGAGCTGCAGTCAAAGGGTCAGTGTACAGACTTCACGTTCCAATGTATGGACTTTGGGCCAGCCAATGTATAGACTTCATGGCGGCCAGTGTACAGACTTCGGGCCAGTCGACGTATAGACTTCATATTGCAACGTGCAGACTTTGCTCCACTCTGCTCCAACGTACAGACTTTAGGCTTGGCAACGTATAGACTTCGAGCCTGGGGAACGTACAGACTTCATACCCACCCCCACGTTCTGATTGGCCCCTTAGCCGGCACACTTCTCTCACCTCTTAGCGGCACACTCGCCTAACTCCTTCAGCGGTACACCCCTTTAAACCCTCAGCGGTACGCCCTTCAAACCCCCAGCGGTACACTCTTAATTGCCCCAGCGGCACGCCCCTTGAACCTTCAGCGGTACACTCCCTTGAGCCCCAGCGGTACGCTCCTTTGACCTTCAGCGGTACGCCCCCTTTTTGGCCTTCAGCGGCACGCCCTCTGGGCCTCTCAGCGGTACACTCTTACCTTCCCTTCGCCGGCACACTACATCTATGCACATATACAACCTGATAAGGGCATTAACAATAGCAAATAAATTAATAAAAAAATTACGCTAATTAAAGGACTCCGAATGCGCAATATTAATCACAATAAAAGAGGCGGGAGGGGTAATAAAAAGATAAATAATAAACAAATGACAATAATAAGAATGATCATGAATAAAAAGAAGAAAAATCACCCCGGACAAAGGCACGGACAAACAGTAAACATCGAATCAAAAATCCCAGAGGATATAACTAAAAAAAACCCCAGATAAAAGACGCTAAGGCCTACACCGCAGCCTCCCTATCTCTCCCCGTGACCCGGGGTAAAAGGGAATAACGACGCCGCCCTTTCAGGTCGAGCCCGAGTCTCGGGAATTACCCCGATATGGCCAGGCTTTGATCTAACCTCGAGCCGACATCCTAATCGGACCGGATTTGTTTTCTCGTTCCGGACACCTTCCGAGTCCTCATTAAAATCGCCGCATGCTCGGCGGACATTTGAAGGGATCTACCTCGGTTTTTCTCATTGTGATGCTGCCACGGACCTGTGTCCGAATACGAAAAGGTCTACTAGTGGCCGACACGGCCGACAGTTTATGGCCTTAATACAACTTTCAGTGTGATCTATTCCTATCTCTCTCGCATAATTAGTATTACTCTTTTCGGCCGCGGGGCCTCTAATTTCGGCAATCAATCAAGGGTATTCCCTCGTGTGGGGGATGTAAATGACGTCGTGACCTTCATGGTGCGACGGGATTCGGTCCCGACACGAATCACACAATCGTCTGACGAAGTCAGATCGAGCGCACCTTGGGCTCTTCGGAGCCCGAATAAATTGTCACTTTGTGACTGGAATAAACGAATAACCAAACGAGAGAATAGCCAAGTGGAAAAAGTGCGTCCACACCTCCTTATCCATCAACGGACCCCACCCTACCATTAGTGCCGGTCAACTACTTCCACACTACCTTTCGGTCTAATCACCATGTTGATACATTGGATGACCTTATTATGGGATTAGACACGCAATTGAAGTTGACGCACTTGTTGGCCCCAGGCTTCGACCGACCCACCGGTTGTAGCTTCACCCACCCCGCCTTGGGGTCCATTACCTCCGTGTACACCGTGGGTCATGTGACCACGGAGGTTCTTCTACTCCTCCCACTATCGACCGAGCCTGACTTCATATCCTTTTGCCCGAGGGAGGAACCATACATCCTACACATGATCACCGTCCCACCTACTATGCATGAAGGTGACCATCCACACCTTCAAGACTTCTACACATGGGACCGTGACTTGTGGGAACCCACCACAAGGGGTCATACATTCTTCGACCCCTTCGATCCCTTCCTTAGTGAATCCCTTGACCCACCACATCTCCTCCACTTCTTTGAGGGAGATCACTACCACATCCCAACCCCACGGACCGGGTCATCTACACCCACCAAGCCCAACCTCGATACATCCACACCCAGTTCCCCTAGCCCTCTCAAGTCTCCCAAATCCAAAGGGTCATCCATGTATGATTGGGTCATACTTGGATGTTTAGGTGTTCCCCATGCCACCAACCACCGGTTGCATAACATGCATGCATGGCACATATTCGGGTGTCCTGGTCCGCCATCACCCATGTACGGGTCGGACTAACATTATGTGTGTCTAGGGTCTTGTGTGTCCATGTATGTGTCGAGTCAAGTCGGTTTGTATGCTCGCATTGTTAGCCCTTTCGAGTTTGAGACTTGTCAGATTATTGGGATCGGTTCTACCTCATATCGGCTCTAGTCACATAAGGGACAAGCGGTGATTCCAAGTGAGTTTTCGAGCCGCCTTCCCTCATTTGAGAGTGACCCCACCCCGGGGTGTCCACCTCCAGCCTCATTCCCATGGCAGCATGTGCATATCGAATTTATACGGGATGAGCAAGTGTCGATTACTTGGAGTGGAGCGTACTCCGCGCTTCATGGTACGATGACGGATCCGCCAGAGCTACTCGAGCAGCCGCACCCCTTACTCGACAGGGTCGAGTTCTTCCCACCCGGGGAGAGTTGATGGGAATCGACGCTGAGTACTAACTTTTTATTTGAGTCCTTTTATTTGCTTTTATATCCTTGGGAAAGTATATGTCCAATTGTAAGGCTTTGTAAGCCAATATGTCATTCCCTAGGATTGTATGGGTTTCTATGTAATTTGTCAGTAGGTCCAGCAAGGGGCCCCCAGCCCTTTCCCATTGGTCCACCTAAGCTATGTGGGGCTGGTCAACCATCCTAGGTGGCCATCTAGAAGGTTTGAATGTCAATTGACCACATGGGAGATAAGTGGTGTAAAATGTCAAAGTTGGCCACCTACCTTATCTACCTAGTCAAAGGAGTGTCCTCTCCATATGTAATTTATTTATTTTTGATTTTTGATCACATGGGGGAAGAAAATGGCCTATTTCCCACGAAATTATCAGCCCCCCACCCCTTGCCATTTTCTATATAAGCCTATGTATAGTGTCATTAGAGATTAATGAAGGAAAAAATTGACATTTTGCCCCAAGAGAGCTCTTGGAGGGTGCACCCCTCTCCCCCTATCTCCTTGATGTTCTTCCCCTTCCTCCAGAAATCTAGGGTAGGAGACCCTTTCTACCTCCCCCTCTCATCCTCTGAGTTCCCTTTCTGAAGCTGCCGCCACCGCCGTCGCACCGCCGTCGCGCCGCCGCCACCGGAGTTCTGTCTCCATCAGGACAGAACCCCACCTCCGTGGTTCTATATTTTTATACTGTTGTTTGATTGAGATGAAATTTTGATATCTTGTTCCTCTCTTTGTTATCTTTCCATCCATATATCTTATGCCTCATTCTGAGTTTGTTTGATATTTTTGCCGCAATTTCTAGTCCACCCCTATCAATCTGTCATTCTGCAGATCTACAATACAGAGTCATCTTGTTCTATTTTTGTCACCACCGTATCTATTTTTAGAACATCCCAAAAAATTACTGAGTCTTCCCCACGTATATCCCCTTCCACCATCATTTTCTTAGAGTCTACAAAAATCGTTTACCCCTCAGTCAAGGGTGTGTTTCAGGCAGATTGTTTGTTGCCCTGTGTGTCTGTCAATCCGGGTCAGAAAAAAAAGTCAGCTTGCAGAGGTTTTAATTTTCAATCCGTGTAGTGGATGAAGCTGAAAAAATATTATGTTGTAGATCTCTGAGTGCTCTTTCCATCGGTACCAGCCACGCTTCTATCGGCCTCCAGATCTGAGCGTAGTGATTTTCGCCGCTGCAGCCCGCAGATCTGTTCTGTGTGCAGGTCCGAAAATTCAGTTCGGGGGAAAATCAAAAGTAAATATCAAAATTCAACTTCAGGTGCCGCCCCTTCAGGGAGTCGATCCGGGACATCCCGCCATCATCCCAGCCAAGCGGCGCCTCCAGAAGACATCAGGAAGGTGACGTTCCTTTGGAATGGATTGCTTGCTGTCCATCGAGTCAGTCACCGAGTTGGAGCAGCACCGAGTTGCAATAGTGCCGAGTCGGACCAGCAGGCCGAGTTCGTGCTGAGTTCGCCTCCAGATTGCTGCCCGTCAACCCAGGGTCAGTCCTCCCGGGCCCCACTATAGCCATTTACCTCCCTGCGTGGAGTGGGCAATAGAATTACTGCTGTAATTAAGTTTTTAACTGTTGTTAACCGGGAGTTGCCGTAACTGGCCGGGAACGTCTTCCCCACGCCCGGAGCGTGGAGGTAAACTCGCTACCTCTCTCTTATCGCATTTTGCTCAATTCGTATACTTTTGAATGCCGCTGCGAGTGTAGGATTATTAGCCCGTTATCATTTCATCACCGCTGCGAGAGAGTGAGTTTGAGTGTTACCGTCCCGTGACTTGATCCGAGTCTACACGGAAAGCCGATACCCGTGACTCACGGCCGGTTTCTTAACCGTGCCCGGTCCCACGTTTCCCTCGCTAAGGGACAATTGCGAGCTCGTCTAGATTCCAAGGATCTCATTCCTAATTCGAGTCGAGTCCGTGGTCCGTCCCGCATCATTAGGGACCCATCAAAACTCGGAGCGTCAATTTTGACGTTCCGGAGGATAATATCCTCATCGTCGTGGTCTCTCTCTCGAGGCGCACGAGCCTCTTGCTCTCTACCTTGGGGAGCCTGATTCTGGCGCGCTTACTCTCTCTCCTCCCTAGGATTGGCTACGGGATCACCGCGGCCATTCACTTTTTCTTCCTCTCCTTTCAGTCGTTCCTCTAAAGCCCGGATCCTCTTATCTAGCTCCGCTCGTAATTGGCCTATAGATTCTTCAAAGTGGGACATAAGATTGTGCTCGAGCTAGACTAACATAACAGTCACGCTCTTTTGATCCATGGGTAGCGTTGAAGGGCGCTCTAGACGGCCTGATAAATTCCTAAACCAACGTGGCATGCACGAGCTTGGACCTAAATGATGTAATCCTGGGACCGAAAATTAGCAAGCTATGGACCCAATTTGTTGGCTAAGGTAAGGGTCAATTCGAAGGGATCGGTCGGGAGAGTTACTCGACCATAGGCAGAGTAGTTGTGGAACTACCTCCTGACAATTTAGGGTGCTCTAATGTGACAGTTCTAGGGCTTAAAGGACGGGTACATACAAGCTCTCGCTTTCTGCCCACAACGATGCACTCAGGAGACTGGCTATATGGATCGGGCTCTCTCTCACTTCGCACGACAATTGAAAAGATACTAAATGAGCAAGTGAGGGGAGCACGTACCTAGCTAGATTGAAAAGTCTAACTCCGACCGGAGACGAAGGCGAGCGGGGACATACGTGCCCGCATGGCGTCGACGAAGCTTCACGGTTACAATGAAGTCACTCCACGCAGTGAGGTTTTAATTTATTACAAAACTACTTAATTAAAAATTTTCTCGCGCAAGGGAACAAATTATTTTGACTTTCTTCATAGGGAGACTTGCGGACACTTCCACTCCTTAAGTTACGGGCTATGTGTCGATCGGGCGACTCGAGTGTCGGTCAAGCCGTCGTTGTGTACTTGGGTGCCACAATCAATTGGTTAATCGAATGATTTATATAGGTATGTATTAGATATATATATATAAGTATATATATATATATATATATATATATATATATATATATATATATATATATATTTAGATATACATAAGATTATATATACCCCAAATATATATATCATATATTATATATATATATTTAACACACTTCTTTTTTTTCTATTTTCTCCTTTTTTTGTCAAACATTACCTACTCTTTTTTTTGACTTTTCAAACCATTTTTCTTTTTCAAACCTTACCCCAATCTCCTGCGCATGTCTCACGCCGATGACTAAAAGTCACTAAAAGAGGCGGTCAATGAGGGGGAAGGGAGGGCCAGCGCAGGCGGGCGCTGGCAGCACGCGCGTGCGGGCGCGGTGCCGACGTCGGGCGGACGCGGGGCCAGGTGCGGGCACGCCTGCGGGCGTAGGCGGCGAGGCGGTAGCGGCAGGGAAGCCAGGTGGCAGCCGCAGGCGCACGACGGGCCCAGACGAGGGCGGTGGTGCGCGACGTAGGCGCAGGGCGTCCGGCCGCGGGCAGTGGGCGCGGGTGCGACGCAGGTGAAGGAGTGGCCGGGCGTGGGCCCAGGGGTGGCCGGGTGCGTGACGCGGGCGCGGGCCGGGCATGGCGTGTGGTGTGGCCGGGCGCGTGGCGTGGGCGGGGGCGGCGCTCACGGTGGGCGTAGAGGGGCGGTGGCCGTGGGTGGGAAGCGTCAGACGCGGTGGCGCGCTAGCACAGGGTGGCCGTTGCTGCCGCACGACGTTTGAAGGGGGGGGCACGGGCGACGAGGCCGGCCCCCTTGCGAACTCTTTCGTCTATTTTTTTTTCTAATTCTCTCTTTTTCTCTCCAATCTCTCAACCGTGAGCTTCTGCTTTCTCCTTTTCTATTCCTTTTTTTTCTTTTTCACTCTTCTGAACCGAGAGAATGAGATCTCTTCGACACATTTTTTTTATTTTTTCTTTTTTTCACAAATAAAAATTTGGAGGGGGAGATGATGCCGACGTCGGGGTCGATGGAGGCGCCTTTGTTGGGCAATGATACCAAATTTGACGCGGACGGCGTCGGAGGATGGATCGACGGCAGCTCCGGGAACGCGAACAGGACGGGATAACTTGCTGTCTCGC